>VZRE01003959.1:0-13374 GCA_013396775.1 Cephalopterus ornatus | reverse complement strand
TTTTTCCCCCCCAATCCTGTACGTAGAGTCCTTTTCCTCAGTGATGAGATTTTCGGCTCCACCCCCAAAATGATTTTACAGTGGCTGCAGATGAAAGGTTTTTAAGTGATTTTTTTGCAGCCAATATGGAAGGCTTTGGCACACACTTATTGTGCAACTAGTCCATTGTTTGCTTGTTGTGAAGTTAAAGGTTCCATTCACTGGTGGTTAATCAAGCCCAGAGGTCCCCCTTGCTCCTGTGCTTGCATATGCAAATCTCCTCTTGAGGTCTGTAGGAGTTTGGATTATGTTTGAAGGTGGGATTGTAAAGAAGGGAAAACCTAAGGTAGTCCTTCGGATTGAAAGAGGATTCACCTGAGGTGGGTGGGTTTTTTCTTTCCTGTTGCTAAGTGGAGCATGCGTTTTACGTGTATTTATAAATAGATATATGTTAATGTGTGTTGTTTTCTTTTGTCACAACCTACAGATCACCTCGGTTCTAAGTGCAAAAGGATTAGAAGGCTTTCTGCTAACATCCATATTAGGTGTAAGAAAACAGAAGTGATTAATGCTCTAAGATGGGTGGAAGACATAGTCAAGCCTATGATCAGAGCATATATTGGAAACTCAACAGGTTCAGGAATAAATTTAACATTAAATTTAACACATTTTTAAAGAATCAATGCGCCTGTTATTTTTGAGTGATAAAAGCTGACAATTTTAGAGGCTTTTGCATCTATTTTATATTTCAGTATCTTCATTATTTTAAAAGAATAAATTTGACAAATAACAGACTGTTTGAAAGAGGCTCTAAACTTCTCAGGAATGTTTAAATCTTCAAAAATGCATTTAGATTTTTTAAAAAAGTTTGGTCATAAAAATAATTAGTCTTATGGAAACTGATACACAACTTATACAGGTCTCTGCAATGGTCTCTTATTTGTTATCTTTCCTTTAAAGAAGGTAAATTTTACTTCTATCTTAGGTAAAATACATCTTGCAACCTTCTTCCAGTAACTAACAAATATCAGTCAGCTTTTATCATCTGCTCTGTCAGACAACATCTGCTTTTATGGTTTCTTGGCTGGAGCAGAGAGTCCTGGTGGCGTATGACAGTGCAACATGACCATCACATCTTTGGTGTCCTGGTACAAATCTTAGGTCTTGAGGACAAGTATCAAGATATGAACTCTCTTCAGAAGTGTCGGTTTTGGCCATCTTCCATCTCCGAGACCTGATCACTAGGTCAAAGGTTGGCATTTTAGGTGTGGTTTATTCCAGTGGAAGTAGTGCCAGTTGTTGTTGAATCTATTAGAATAATTATCAATCTTAGAGAATCGCTGGGTTATTTAATTCTGATACAACTTTTCTTTTTTTACATCATATAGACCAATGTTCAGTTTGCTCATCCATAGACAACAGTACTGAGCAAATGATAAACTGAGGTGCTTACTGAAGGTAATTTCATGCTTCTGCTCCTCTTGTCATCCTGGACCATGAAAGTGATGATTTCTTGTGACTGCATGCTGTGCACGTGGGCCATGAATGAACTGATTGCCAGTGATCTTGCTCCTCAGAGTCAGCTCTAGCTCAGTGACGTCAGCAGGAACATGAATGCTGACTAGCAACTTGCTTCACACTTGCTCTTCTGTCTCCCCTTTAGTTGGGGCTACTCTTGAACTTTGGTTATGGTTTTGCAACTTTGAAGCTGCATCTGATGAAAGTGTCTGTTCTCACTCCTATCAAGAAGTCATAAGGTGAGAAGAGTGAAGTGCTGATCTTTTGCAATTCAGCAGGTTCCTCACTTCTCTCCTCCTTCCTTTTTGAGCCATTGTTGAACAAGAAATACTTCCCAGCAGATGTGTTGCCAATAAGAAATAAGATTAAATTGGTTAAGATTTTGCATCCTCTCAAAGCTTAATAGCAACTTATTTACCTCCTGTGTCTTTCGCAGAAATGCCTGGAAGAGTCATTACTGAGGGGTGGCTCTGTATTTATTGTGTGTTTTCCCCACCCTGCTCCTTCTGAAATGTGGAATGCCAGGACCAAAAGCATAAGAACTTTTTTTTTCCCGTTGGCTTCTTAATTTTCTCCCTTATATATCCCTCCCTTTCTAAGATGGCAAAAGTAATGTATTTTTCTCCTAATACAGTATTCCTTTTACTCAGAAACTCTCTATAGGCTCCAGACACCTTTCAGAGATATTTGGCTCTCTTGGCTTAAAACTATGAAATACAGCATTCTACTGTAAACCAGTAGTCTTTTCCAAGAGCTTAACTCAACCTGACCTACCAAAATGTTCTTTGTGCTTTCGTGACATTCCTCTTACCACTATTACTAGTGTTACATACTCAGGCAACAGTCACAGTCTAAAGCCGTCATAGCAGAGCAGATGCGTAGATCCCAGGCAGATGTAACCAACTTCCAAAGTTAACTGATAATAATGTGAAGACAGTTCCCCAGGAGTGTGCTGGTGGTATAGAGCACTGTTTGGGACTCAGTTCAAACAAAGCTGTACCTCCTGCTGCATTCACTCATAGATCATTGTGTTCTCTGGTTTCCTATGCTGATAACATACCCTGGTGCCTGGGACTCCTGTCTGTCCTTTTTGAAGGTTCTAAAGTATTCATTGTGTCTTTGATTCAACAAGGTTTCAGGGGTGAGGGGTTATCTTTACATTTGACACTTTATGACACAGTCTTGTTTCTCACTTTTCTTACTTCATGACTTTGCTAGCTGTAGTTCTTCACATCAAACTTGTCAGTATCAACTTAGAGCAATGAATAATTATTTTAAAACTTACTTCAAGGATCATGTGTTTCCCACCTGTGAACAAAGGACAATATATTACATGCCTGCTTCATACTCTCATCTTCTAGAAAGTTAGGTCCCTCCACACCTCTTCCAGGTTGGTATTTGTATGACTTGCCAGTGTTATGAACTAATGTGCTCTACCTCCTATATGCCAGAGGAACGGCTATGACTAGCACATCCATCCACCTTTTAGCATTCTTCATATTTTTCCTCTCCTATCAAATAGCTCAAGAAGTTAATTCATGTTGTAGCGAAGAGACAATCCTAGATTTTAAATGTCTTATTAAATATGCAGGGTGGGAAATGTCAGTGCTTTGAAGTAGAATATTTGTCTTGCTGTTGTGAGCAACAAAATGTGCCTTGGGACACATGTGACCACATACCAATGGCTTCAGGTCCCACGGGCTTCTTTAAACTCTTTGCTAAGTCAGATTTCCAATATATCATGTTACCACTGGACTGTCCAGGAGCAAGATAATACCAGTGCTACAAATTTCCTTAATAGGAAAGTTTTTTCATCAATTCTCTACTGATAATAGCCAGAGCCTAAAATTGGTGGTGAGAAGAGTGCTTAAAATGTATGTTTGCTAAAAATTATTCTTTCTGCTTATCTCCCAGTGTAAACAACAGAGAGATGGAAACTATCAAATAACATGTGAGTCCTAGTCTTAACTGGTTGTGCGGGGAGTTGGGATGCTGTTATGGAGCTCCGAGATGGTAAATGCTCAGAGCCATACAATACCACGCAACAGAAAACAACAGCTACAGATGCAATGTCTATTGCTTTGAGCACCGGTAAAATCAGCAAAAGCTCTAAACATAGTCCATGGGAATTCAGACTTGGAGCAGATGATTGAAAATGGTGAGACACCGACTTTACATCTTCTGTTTTTGAAGACAACCTGGATCACTTTTGCTAGGGAAAGGAAAAAGGAGGAGTTAGTTTTTACAATGCATTGAGCACTGGGATTCCCAGAGGAGGAGGGAAAGAAGAGGGCTGGATCTCACCCCTGCCTTATGGATTTCACTCCATAATGTTTAAATGTAAAATGTAGAAAGCCTGAGGAACAGTGAGCAGACTTGTTCCTCCCAGAACAATCTTCTTTTTGTCAGGTTCCATTTTGGATTAATGTGGGACCTGTGCTTACGAGTGCGTGGTTAGCTGTGTAGGCACTTGGCCTCTGTTAAGGTGGTGTTAACTTGCACTTCACTGCTTTAACAGTCAGCTGTGCTGCTGAGTGAATTGGAATCCCTGTATCATAAACACTTCATGTAGAACCTCTCTCACCTGCCTTTAGATGAGTGTTGTTAAAACTGTAATTCTAGCCTTTGAAAAGAACCAGGTCAAGTAAATCACAGCTTTAAAAAAAACCAAAGAACAAAAGGATACCAACCAATCAAACAACAAAACAACCAAAAAAACTAAATTTTGGATTTCTGCAGTGATATAAATCTTATTTTAAACTTCACTGAGTATCCTGATCAGCTGTCCATCTTCCTCTTATGACTAGTTCAGATATGAATGTCCCCATCTAATCAGATAAATCCCATGCCCCTGTGTTTGCTAATACTGTGCATCATTTAGGTGATGAAAAGTTAGCTCTTAATCCTCACTTCTGTTCAGAGCTTTAAGAAACTTGCTAAATGAAAGCAAGACCTTCCTGGCCTCACAAGGATGTGTGTCTTGGATATAACACAAGTAAGAGTGAGCTTTCTATGTTTGTTCAAACAGGCTAAAAAGTCAGGTGACTCAGATCTGGGCCTTTCAGCATTACAGGCATCTCTTAGGTCCTGTATCTATTTACTAAAGAATCTTGGTACTGCCATAACCTGATGACTAAAATGATAACTTCTTGAAAGGGTCCTTTTATCTGAGATTTTCATCTGTAATACCAGGCATAGACAGGGCATATCACCTGGATGTATTTGTTCAGAGTTTTTTCCTCAGGAAAGTTTAAAATTTAATTTAAAATGCTAGAATGCAGACCACTTTTGTTATTTCTGATGGTCTCAAAGGTATCCATACAAGACAGAATATCATGATATCTTTAGACAATGTGACTATATATTCACAATTCAAGAAAAGTGCCACAATCAGCATTTTTTAAGGAGAAGACATACTGGATAAGAGGTGAAAAAAAATACATCTAATGACTCTGCATATACCTGTTTTGTTTAGCCCATATCCTTTTATAATCACAGAATGAGTGAAGATTCTGTAAGAAAGTATTCTGATTTCTTTTGTCGTCTCTGAATCTATTTCCAAACTGGAAATTGGATATTGCAGAAATCTGTGGGAGTTGAAAGCTCTAGTCAAGAAAACTTCCAGATGAGCTTCTTTAATGTGAGGAACTGTTTTCCTTCACACCTTATATGTTCTCCCTTTTTCTTTAATTAGGTCATGTCCTTTTGTGCTAACACCCTTCTTGAGTTGCCTATAAATCAGGTGAAGTTCAGTGGACTTGGCACTTGTGACCAGTGGCAGGCTTGTGCACAGAGCCCTGTGTTAATAACAGGGCTGTGTCATTTCTCTTGCTCAGACAGGCAGAATGTCCAACAGCTGTCAAACTTTCACACTGCTCAGTAAGAGAGTGAGAGTGGAGTGCCTTTATCACACAGGGACGAGGGGCTGGAAGTCTTACCTGCTTGTTCTCTTCAGTGATTTGAGAAAACCGCTTTCCATTTGACTGTATTTCTCAGGTTGCCCTTACAGAAGATTTGGGGATTTCACTGGGTGGGGTGAGAAGAAAAGGCCAATTATACCACAGCAGCTTGGGTTTCCCACCTGCATTATGACAGAGAAAATAACCTAATATGATGTCTCTATTTTTATTCTCAGGGTGACTTCAAGTTTTTGTTTAAACAAAAACACTTTCCCTCTCAACATCTGCCCAACTTCCACAAGTTTTTTGCATTCTCTAAATGTTCAAAAACGTCAGAAAATATACTTTCTTCAGGTTAACCCTGTCAGACTTTTACATTTTTTTTATGCCTCTGATGCTATAATTTAAAGATATATATACATCAAAACAGTCTTATCTGATCAGATTTATGTTCAGATCTAGCCTCCTCTGCTGGATATTTATAGTCAAACTCAATTCATTAGCTTTTTTTTTTTCACTAACACAGTATTATTAATTTATGCTTTCTGAAGTGTATATATAAATGTTTGGTTATAAATATGATCATGATTAGTTTGTATCCTAGAAGACAAACCATATCTTTAGAACATTCACTCATGCTTAATTTAGAAGTATAAATCAAACTACAGTGCGTTAAAAAAAAAAATAAATCCGCTTCTGAAGTTGAAAGAATATTTGTATTCTTGCAAACTTTTGAAATCCAGAATTTGAGTTATTTGTATTTTTTTAATTTCTTTGGAGAAATGTATTTGCCTTAAGTAACAATGGTATAGCCTGTATTAGATACTTAATAACAGAATTGTATTAATTTGATCTGAAATTCAGAGTTCACTCACACTGTAGGTATGTAGGTAGGTCTCACTAACATTAAAAAAAAAATCTAAATTTATGCGTTAGGAAACCCCTCTTCATTCCAAGATGCAAGTGTACTTTCCTGCACCAAAAGACTTCTGAAGCCAGGCTAATTCCTGTCTAGGTATAAGTCAGTGTTTTCCTCAGTTGTCTGAGGCAAGCAGATACACTACTTTGATTCTGATTCAGGAACGGCAATTTAAAACAATTGGCTTTATATAGTAACCTTATTTAACATCAGCAAGGTAGTTCTGAAGTTCTGAAAATACTTGATCATACTAACCAGAAGCTCTGGAGCACTTGAAACAATTTTTCATAGATTGACTTGCAAGAAAGGATTCTGTCTTGGGAGTATAAGGTAAAAAATAAAGACATTAAGAGCATATGTCTTTCCCTGAATTGAATTTGCTGTATATCTGCATTCACATAGAGCAGTGCAACTAACAGCGTAGAAGTAAACTTTTCTAAAGTCATGCAAAGGCATGTAGCTTGTCCCCAGTTTACCCCTTTACCCTGGGTTGGGGTGTGAGCCCTGTGGCAGCCTAAGGTTTATGTAGTGGTGTGGGATGTGTTTGTGGGGGGGGAGGTTTGTTTGTTTTTAACTTAATGGTCAATTGAAGGATTCAGGACGTGGGCATTCCCGTGTACAACCATGATTTCTCTACTTCTGTTTTCCTTTTTTAGCCTTCCACCTTATCCTATGCAGAATATCAAAGTAGTCTATCCTTAGCTCCTGGTTAATGAATTAGCAGTTGTGTTCACAAGAGAAGGTGGGGCTTTTTTTTTTTTTTTTTTTTTTTTAATTTTGGTTGTGGGTTTGCTTGCTTTTTTGGTTTGTTTGTTCGATTGGTTGTGGGTTTTTTTGCAAGAAAAGCGTAAGGGTTTTTTCCCTTCTGCTGGCTCTTCTACTGGAAATAATACAGAATCATATGATTAAATTCACTTGACTCAGAAATTATTCATGTGTTATAATCTGATATTTGCAGAAGTCCATACCTAAGTAAGAGGTGCCTAGCCAGTCTGTCGAGCTCAAATTTTGTTTACCTAATAAATTGTGATTTTAATAGTATTATTTTTTTGTATGTCAGAACACAGAATGTTTTGGATAAAAATTTTTAAAAAAGCCAACACCCAGAGCATAAAGTCAGACATGGGTTTTTTGTTTGGTTTTTTTTTTTTTTGGCCCCCTTTGTCTTATTACTTAATCCTAAAAGATTATTTTGTGAAATCAGTTGCTGTTGAAGATGACTAAATGAAGAATTCAAGGTGTATCTAGCAGAGTATTTTAGAGGCATTACACACTATAGCATAAAACCATGAAGGAGAAACTCATAAATCACTTTTAACTCTTACAATTCATAGGATTTCTGAATCCATTAAAACTTAAACAGGGAAATATATATTTCAATACAGAAGAGTCTCAGCATAACTTGTGTCTTTATCACTGCTTTATCTAAGAGAATAACTGGTTCCACTATAATGTGTTTTCCCTAGACACATAAAAACTCAAGTCTCTGGAACAAGCCATATAAAGGAAGCTCATTCCTTTCTGACAGTACAAAAAAACCTCCTTCAAACCCTCTGTGCTTTCAGATACATTTTAGGCAAGAGAATGGTAAAATGGGACTTTATGTGTCCAAGTGATGTTGGGACAAATGTTGAGTTCTGTAAAATAATAATCCTAAATCCTTCATTCCTCTTGCACTTTCTGGTCCTCCCATATAGGCAATTGCCTCCACTATCTCTAAGAGCTTAGCTATAGTTGGAAAAGTAGGAATCTGGCAATAGCTTTTGCTCTCTTTACTTTGTCTCTTCTCTGTAAGAGAAGTCCTGGCTAGTGACTTTTCCTTCTCTTTTAGATATGGTTCAGTGGCATATCCAAAAAGTTGAGCTTAGTTTCCCTGAGGATGCTGGACTTGACTTTTGAGTCTGTATGACTGAAAACAAATCCCCAGAGAAGATTACACCATTAAATTGGCATCTAGATCCTTTCACTTGTGGAAAAAAACATTGCCTGTTATATATGTACTTGGAATTATAAAACCCCACCCATACACAGTGATATGTAATTAGTCTGAAAGCAAATAAGAACTCCTTCATTTATAGCCTAGTTCAGGCACTGGTCTTGTAGGCAAAAGTTTCAAAATATAGCATATGACAGTGTTACTATTTTGGGTGTGTATTAAATTACATATAGAGTTCTATCATTTTCAAATCCTTTTTGCACAGCTTTTGTCATTCAGACTGTTGTATTCTGCAGCTTTCACAAACTGGATCACATGAAGAAGGAGGGCATTGGCCATAAACTGCAGATAATGGGGAAATCTAAATTCTAACACGGATCTCTCCAGGTGGCTTTTCTTCTGATGTGTGCAGTTAGGCTTTTGTCCGAGTTGTTAATGTATCTGATGGGATTCCCACCTGGTATTCAGCACAGCTCCATAAGCAGTGGTGCCGATACCAGTGAGGGGGCAGTGCAGCTACCGAGGAGAAAGAGCAGGGAGAGGGACCACAGTGTCTTAAACCAGCATTGTTACCGAAGGCAGCACAGCACAAAGTGGGAGCCTGAGAAATGACAGAACTTCTGCTCCTTTCAGCCTACCTTGGTTTTGTTGGCATTGCCTGCTGCAAAATACTGTTGCCTTGTGATTTCCTGTGTGTAGTTTTAAAATGTGGAACCCATTGATCACATGGTAGTTCCCTATCCAGTTTTAAGTATGGTCACTTGTGACAAAGCACTAAAACTTTGGATTGTGTTGCAAGAACTTCGGTGCCTCTGTTCTGAATGTTGAGGATACAACTGGTTCTGTAATGCTGCTCTACTGGTCATTTCTAGTAAGATACTGCTGATGAGAATAGCAGTTATTGGGCTTATAGTGGAAAAATTACATGCTCGTGTTTAGCATGAGCTTCTTGTCTTACCAGGCTGTATCTCCAAATTAAAAAAATTTTTTTGGGCAGTTTTGGAATCTAAAGGATTGTGCTTACTTACATTCTGTTGAATAGTAACGGGAATATGATACCAAATGCAGTAATATCTCATCTCTTGGTATTCTGCAGCGTAAACTGAAAGTGTTTACAGAAAATAAAAGGTAACTGAAAGATTTCACCATGCAGTACATGTACCAGAAACAAAAATTTATATATATATGTGTGTGTGTGTAAGACAAATTAATCTCCCCTCATTGAGTCAAGAATTGAGGAAGAGATGTACTTGGTCACAATTTCAAATTATGACTCAGAGAACTCCAAATAAGCTTTGTACCTACTGCATCTCAACCACGAACACCTGAAATAACTAAGTGAATACATCATACCATTCTTTCGAGATACCAAAGCTATGAAACACTAGATTATCTTTCAAAAAAGTGGCAGAAGTTATCACAAAGCCATTCTACACCAGTTTTGTAGTGTGGTGTCTGAACTGTTTATGTGTGACAGTTCCATTATCTCTTTTAACACAGGCAGTTGACACAAGTAAATAAGGTGAAAATCACTGTGCATTACATTATGGTTGAAATCTTCATGCTATTAAGATAATTTCTGTATGCATCTACTTACTATTGTAATGTGACATTTTATAAAATAATGAAGAACCTCTAGTGTCATATTTTCCTACATTTATCTCATTTAAATTCAAACTCCAAGTATCTCACTGAGATGATTTAAAAGAATATAGCTATCTAGTGTTGTAAAACACATACAAGAAAGGTAGCTGTGAAGTAAATTTGAACAGTAGCATCACCACTAAATGTAAAACAGGAATATACATAAAAAATCCAGATATGGTAATTTCAGAATGTGCCTTTTTTAATACTTGAGCATTGAAAGTGTGTGTGTGGGTGTGTGTGTTTGGAGATATTAGTGACATTTTTTTATCACTTCAGAATAGTTAGTGTTTATGGAGATTAAAAAAACCCCAGATCAACAAAATTTCTGTATAGATAAATGATGAGTTAGGAGAAGGGTATAAAGAAGTCAGAATGAGAAAAATTAAAAATTGCAAGTATTTATGAATATGAAAGTCAGTGTATAGTTTAGTATAGTACAAAATACAAATAAATCCTAATACAAAAAAGAGAACAAAAATGTTTAAAAAGTTTTTTTTTCAGATGTTGAACAACTGTCTCCTAGAACTTTATATCTGTAAAATATTAAATTGCTCAATTCCAGAAAGCACCAAAAATGATACAGGATTTAACCTCTATGGACTGTATGTGCAGCTCTTTTGTGATGATGATTGGTGTTCAAACGGGAGACAATATTAAACTCTGTAGTCAAAAGACTACAGTTCATGCTTAAATAAATGACTGGAAGTCTTTCTTTAACCTAGAGAGGTCTTAAGCTGCAAAACAAAATAAATACTAAAATTTGTAAAAACTTCTCAAATGGTACACAAAACCTGCAAACCAAAATAGCAAGTTAAGGTTTTGGGCTTCACAAACCAGAGTTAGATGAGAGCGAAAGGGATGCCTCTCTCTAGCTGCGTGGAGCAAATTGTTGTAAATTTGCCCCTGGTGCTCAGTCTGGATTTAGTACTTTTGAATGTATATTGAAATGGTTATATTTACCAGCTACATAGCTGATAGACAAAGTGCTTTCATTTTAGTAAAGCTTGTTCTTTCAATTGGTTTCATATCATAAAAAGATGAAGGCTTAAAGAAATGCCCCAAATGTTAAAGATCTAATTTCAGCAGTTTGCAAAAAAAAAAAAAAACAAACAACAAAAAAAACCACAACCCAACAAAAAAACCCAAAACACACACACACACACAAACCCCCTCAAAACCAGCAGTTCAAAATGTTATATTCATTATATTTCAGTTACTTACCTTACAGTTCAATTTTTAAAATAGATACACAACACTTTGGTTCACCAAATTAGTTTACACTCTACTGATCTTTTACTGAGAGCCTGCAAGGAGTATTTTGGTCATTATGCAAAACATACCAATTCTACATTAACTGCTGTCATAGTGCAGCAGTGATGTCTACAGATGTAATGTGTGCATTTTGGTAAAAGCTACAAGATGGAAAAAGTTAAATATTCCTGCATATTGTAACTGAAAGTAAAATGGAAACATCAATCTGTTTATGTTCTATACCTTTTCCCATCACCACCTTTTACAGAACAGACATTAGGGCTGATGTTGCATTGTTTTCAAATATCACACTTTTCATCTTACTAGCAATTTAATTTAGTTAATTTTGAGAACTAATCATCTTCTGCTACAAAATATTTAAACACAATCTATTTTATTGGCAAAATATTAAAAGCTGATGAGTCTAAGAGTTTCAGGCCAACACTCTTTCTTAATGCATACTGTCCTCTTTGTATCCAAATGTTATTGTCCTTTCTGCTTGGTCTGCACTTTTCTCAAGCCTGTGGCAGGGTTAGAAATGCAAAGGTCAATTAAGGATAAGTTTGAACTTGATTATTCTTTCTTTATAGTTCAGGGTATTTTCAATACTTTGCTTTTCATTATGTTCATTAAGTATTGTTTTCCTTTCATCAGTAAATGTGGAGAGTTATATTTAATGGCCTTTTTTTTTTGCTTAGCTGCCAGGTGTTTCACTTTCATTTAATGTTTTAAGTCAAAGTCAATCTATGATGGCATATTGCTTTGAGGGTTTTTTTTTGTCACCACCTTATCTCTCTGCTAATTGGATAAACTAAATTATTTAGTATTTCTGGAAAACTATGTAGATGTCTTATGGGCACTTTATTTTAAGATTAGTTTTTCTACTTAGTGTGTGTTTTAAGCTTTAAAGTTAGAGTAAAAAGCAATATAATGTTTAAACATTTGGTTCTGATGTAACTACTGAAATACAAATGAATACAATGATATTCCTTAGTTCATGCCACTCTCCTTAAAAAAAAAAACAAAAACAAAAAACCCCAACAAACTTAAAAAAAATAAAAAAATCTCATTCTCCTTAGCAGCTGTCTTCCGTTGCATTACCCATTTGCAATACAGATAGAATTTCTGGTCCCAGGGAGGTTATGAAGCCAAGTGACTTGAAAGTTGCACAGTTTGGGAGACCTACACAGAAGACACATGCAAATAGTTGGCTTGAAACTGCTGCTAACAACTGCATGTAGTAATATTTCATCCAGTGTGTAGCAGTTGCTCAAGGTTCAGGATGGTGGTATTATTGTTATTAAAAAGGTGATGAGATTAAAAAAATGGCTTTTGTTTCTATTAGAGATTTCTACTATTGTTAAGCAAACCAAGGTTTTTCTAAATTTTTTTTTGTTAAATCTATGATCTATTTCTTAAAGTTATATTTCCCAAGAGTAGTATGCGATAAAGAACAAGTTCTGTCTACCAATTCTCATTATATCGGTACGAAACCACAGTATTTTGCTTTAAAAGTGGAAGGACACTTGGATTCAATCAAAACACAACCTCCTCACATTTTAAAACGGAAATAAGCGTAACTTCAAGAAGGTGGCTTTTACTTTAGAACTGGAATTACCCAGTGCAAGACCGTAACATAGATGAGCAGGTGGATTGTTCCCTAACTCGGCGGCTCCAGCCCCGGCCTGGCGGGAGCGGAGTTTGACGTTCCCGTGGCTGCGCTGGGATGCCCTGGGGCGGCACGTGCAGGCAGCGCTGGGACCAGGGAGACTCTGCTTCCCTATCCCCTGCTTATCGCCGGGTAGTGCATCAATTTAACCGACTCGCGGAGATGTAAAGGAGCTTCCCTAATGAGACATGCTCAGATGAGTTCTACCCTTTGCCTGGGGAGAGCTCGCTTGAGCGGGTCATTGGTAATAAATCCACGCAAGGGTTAAACCAGTTCGCGTGTCTGCGCTGCGCTGCCGGACCAAGTTTGTGAATGCCTCAGAGAAAGGCGCTGGGGACGCGGTTGTGGGGGCGCCCGGTTCTTACGGTTCTTCCCCGTTTTCGGGGAGCTGCCCGCGTTTCTCCTACATTTAGCGCGAAGGGGAACTCGGTTCGGCGGTGCGGGGCCGGACCGAACACGGGTGCGGCCGAGGGCCCGCGGGTGCGGGGCCGGTCCCTGGGGCGGGGGCGCTCCCCGGGCGGCCCCGCGCTCGGACCCCGCCTCAGCGCGCCCGGGT
>VZRE01003958.1:504952-655826 GCA_013396775.1 Cephalopterus ornatus | reverse complement strand
CCAGGGAAATCTTTCTTCTAATTAAAAAAAAAAAAAAAATAGAAGGAAAACGGAGCGGTGTCTTGCCATGTCGCGTCGGCTCGGGCAGTGGCCGCGCTCCGGCAGCGGAGGGCAGCAGCGCCCGCACAGATGCTTTACCAGGGTTGCGGGGGACCGAATTTTGGGACGACCCGTGGATCCTGGAACTTGGCTTTGCTCCAATCCCGCCCCTCAGCCCAGCTGCAAAGCAAACATTAAGATCTGAGGTGGCGTTACTTTGATTTGATTCTGGCGACCGGTCCTGCTGAATTTCCTGGGAAATTCAAACGGCCTGAGGAGACGGAGAGAGGTTTTAGTTTAGGGGCGATTTTACGGGTTGCTGGTTTTTAACTTTAACCAGGTTTTCATGTGATAGGACTGGAGTATATAAGGTGTGTAGCATTGCCCCTGTATTCTTGCCCAGTGGAATAAAGCCTAGGTGGCACAACGAAGAGAAAGGAGGATGTGTGATCCTGACACGTTGCAGTGTCTGAGCTGTGTAATAAACTGTTTTAAATTTTACTTTAGCATCAGTTTTTGCCAATATTCTGCGCTTCTCTAGCTTATCTATTTTTAAGAAAAAATCCAGTGAGCTTTATAGTCTTTGAGATAATCCCAGTGTGGCATTCTCCTTAATTTGAAAATCTCATGTCACTTTTTAGCGACAATGTAGTTGGAAATGCATGTGGGGGGTGAAGCAGGAGAGACCGGTGGTAACATGATTTTCATTATTTTTATAGAAATGTAGGCAAAGCAGGCCTGGTGTATATAATACAGATTGAAATAGTGTTATTAAACCAGGCTCTTATCTCACTTTTATTTTTCTGTTAATTTTATAGAAGCCAGTAAAGCTTAAGCTGTGCAAATTTTCTTTTTATGTTGGTTAAATATGTGAAAATCGTTTTCTTGCTTTTCAAAGCCAGCAGGTCTAGAGTTTGGCCTGAACATTTTGGCATCACACTGCACATGCTTGGGGCCCCTCTGCCAGATCTGGCTATCCCAGGATTGATTCTTTCCCAGTTAAAGGCTGCTAGTGATGCACAGTATGTGACACGGATGAATTTCTGTCCTGAGCAGAGTGAGGCATCTCGATACTCCTTCAGACAGAGCAAACCCTCAAAACAGAGAGAGAAACAGAAGCCAGGATACTACCCCTGCTTTCCCATAGGTGAACAGGTAGTATGTTATATTCTGTGCTTGCATTTGGCACTGCAGAGTCTCTTAATGTAAAAGTGAAGAGCAAATAAAGAAGGATCCACGAGTATCAGAACAAATAACATGCTCGTACCTCAGTGGGAGGTTATCTGCTCCCTCCTTGCTTCTGCTGATATGAAATCCTGAAGTGCAATAAAACATTTTAGGAGTCTCATGAAACACAAGACCATAAGGCACTTAACTGAACTGAATCTTGTCTTGCTGACTTTAATATACTGAATGCCAATTAAAGCAAAATTTGGTCCAGTATTAATCTTGCCACTGGCTGCATACCTCACAAGTTTTGAGTGGATGTTTTTTACCCCTTTTCCTCCAACCTTCCTAGCATTTTGCCTTCTGGCCTGTACAGCTGTGCTGCTGGTATCCTTTCTATTTCTGGAAATGACCCATGCAGTTAGGTCAGTTTGTTTTAGCCTTGCTCCTTGTTTCTGAAGTAGAATAGCACATTTCCCCTAACTGCATGAAAGCCTGGGTAGACAATCTTGATAAATATGATTAATGGGCCTCTCTGCTTTACTCTGCAGCTGAAGGCTTCCTGAGATTCTGTGTCAGCTGGAATATAGCTCCCCAAACCAACCTTTACAAAGAAAGTATGTCTCAGGTTCAATTATGTTGTTAAAGATATTTTTATTCCCAGATTTTGCTATAGGAAAGTCTTTGCAATTGAAATATGGTAATAAGAGTCTGATGTGGTAATTTTGGAAGGAAAAGCAGTTCATAAATGTGGGTGAGTTTGGATGTCTTCCTTCTGTCCTGCTACCTAGAAATTTGTTGGTTATGTTTCCTGAGACTGAAGTTAAATCTGGGGTTAGTGAGGTGTTCAATTCCTTGCCCTGGTCAGCAGGATAGGAGCTATTATAGGAGATAGTAGCAAGTGATGGCAGCTTTGAGTCAGTTTTAACTTGTCGGTACACGGGATATATTTGTAAGTTCCTGGTATGTTGATCTCCAGGAACGTAAATCTCCAGTAGATTTTGACAGAAAATACTTTCCTGTTGTCCTGTTGCCCTTTTTGTCAAAAGGCAAAACAAATTAGCATCATATTATCTCAATGAAAAATGTTATCTAGAGACTCCAGTAGTTGCACAACTGCGCGTTCAAAACGGAATTAAAGAACGTGGGGGAAAAATCCCCACATTGACGTGAGTGATAATAAAATAAAATGTGTGATTGGTATCAAGGAACACTGAGATTTCACTGCTCTATTAGTTATCAAACACTCAAATTTGTGAGGGTATTCTGAGAGCTGTTCTTAAAATTCAGAGGCCAGACTTGTGCCCTGCATGTGGGAATTGCTGGCTGCAGCACAGGCTGAATGCATCCAGCTTTCCTGGTGACTGCTCTGCCATTGTAATTGCACAGCAGCATTCTCAATAATTGAGTACAAGTCTTAATAGCAAATAATCCTCTTGAAGTCGCTCCCCCTCCACTGCAATCAGAGGAGAGCTTTGTTAAGGCATTAACTAACAAATTAGCTACTAAATACTGGTAATAACCTATTTCCCAAAGATTGCTTTTTAATTATAGCCTAAGCTGTGTGATTCCTGAAATCACTTCTTTGGCAAACCAGTGTTTGTGATAATTTCCAACCACAGTAAGTAATTGGCAAAAAAAGTAGTTTTTAAGTCTTTTCTGATATCTGAACACACTTTGCTTCTATATTCCTGCCTGCAGAAATACTATTCCAGTGTTACTAGTATTTTAATTTAAATGTATTAGGCTGTGCTGTGACATTGTTTTAGTTTTACTTCCATGAACGATCTATGGCTTCATTAGATTTTTAGATAGCATAGACATTTTTCCACTCAATTGTCACAATAAACTTTTCCTATGAGGGAGAAGGAATTAACCACTTTATTTTTATATGTATTGGTTATTGCAAACTATTTATTTTGCTAATCTGTGTCACAGCAACCAATTAGAGAACTAAATTATGTTTAGCTTTTGGCAAGAGGGGTTATTTTTTTGTATATTCATTACTTTTCCTCCCCAGATTTCAATAAAGGCTGCATATATTCCAATATATCATTCTGCTTCCCTTCAAACCTGACTTTTTTGTAAGGGAGCACAGCCATCAAAATTGGCAAGCGTTAAGCTTGATAATTAGTTCAATATAGTGACCAATTCTGTGAATTACGAGTTCAAAGCAACACATGGACGTGGATGAAATCAGATTTTGGCACTTCTCACTTAGATTGTTTCAGGACACTGCTGGAGCTTCTTTGATCTGTAAATAACAACTGCAGTTCAGTGCCTTACTTAAAATACATCAAATGCATTCATGACTTTTGCTTTTACATGTAGACTTGACTTCTAGGTACAGTTTTGAATCAGACTAATGAAGCTACTCATGTTTTGAGATTTCATAGAGAAAGCTACCAAAGAAAGCTCTTTTCATTCTTCTTGTTTTAAGAGAAGCAGCAAACACTTCTCTGGTGTGATCTGGTGTGGTGTGCACCCCACACTACACCAACAGATGCTTTACCATCAAGTCAAAAGTGACCATCTCCTGGAGCGCAGATCCTCTACGACCTGTTAGCAATGGGTGTCTTCCTTTCTACTTACAGCAGTATAAAACAAGTGAACCAAGGGTTTATTTTCACTGATCTCTGTGGCAATCTCCTTTCCCTGCTGTAGCTTGCACAGACCAGCCTTTTCCCTAGTTCTGAGATTTTTGTTGGTTCGAATTCTGCTGTGCCAGCCAGCAGACAGTAGCTGGAGATGACCAGACATGCTGTATTTGTTACTCCTTAAAGATATACACAGGTGCTGACCCAGTTCAGTAAGTCATTGCCTTTCAATAGTTGGTTAACTGCAGTACCTCTGGGCTTATCAGTTAGTTGTAAAAGAGCTGTATGATTTCTTAGTAGCAAAGGAATGTGGGAAATTATGGCTTCCTGGTGTTTTACCATCACCTTTCCAGCTGGGTAACTCCATTGCTTCTAATTTAAGTTCTTAGCATAGAAAAGTTCAGCATCCAGCAGTGGTGCAATAGGGTTTTTCTACTCCATGGTTAATGTTAATTACCCAAGTTCTACACAGAGTAGTTTTCATAGGGCTTTGGGGTCTACTGAGATAGAAACTCCTTGTTCTCTACAACCCTTAATATACAACATCCCTGTCCCTTTCCTGGTTATAGTCCCTTGATGTCTCATGCTTGGAGCTTTTATTGCTGTGGGTGGCAGATGATAAGACCTGAGCAGGCATGTTAGACTTTGCATAACGGGATCAGATCCATGGTCTGTCCAGTATCTTGTCTCTCCTTGGAACCAGATGTTGAATCCTCAGGGAAGTCAGGACGTAGGAAAGGTGCCCTGCTGTGTTTCAGGCTCGCAGTTGGCAGCTGTTACAAGACAAGCATTCAACCTCCCTTCTGTGAGTCGTTGTTCTTACCAGCGCCCCTGACAAAAATGACTGTAGCAATAGGTACTACAAATCCTGAACTTTCACATTAACCCTTTTAAATGGATGCAGCTGGCTCAGGGTTTTCTTACACTGATGGTTGATATTTTGAGGGAGAGGGAGCTTATGTTTATTATACGGGAAAACAAATTATCCTTCCTATTTATTCTCCATCTATCTTTCCTTTCAAGACTCTGCTCTGAAACACCCTTATTTATTTCTGTGTCGTGCTTTGCAAAACATCATTTTACACAGATAAACTTTTAATCTTTGTGGGCCAAATCATGCTTCCATCAGTGTTCTCTTGCTGACTCCCTCTCAGCAGATTGTAGGCCAACAAGTTGGGTCACAACCCAAGGCCACGTGTCTCCCAGACCTGCGTGGCAGAGGCTTCTCCAGGGTGGCTGCATGATGGTCTCTTACCTTTGTTGCAGAATCTTTTAAACAATGCAGTTCATTGTCCGGAAAGTAATAACCAGAGGAACATCTAACAAAACTGTGGGTAGAGAAGATGTTTCAGAGAGAAATTCTCACCATGAAAATTCTTGGCAGCCTTGGAACAACTTCATCACCCACCTGTCGTTCTTGGCAGAGGATTTCACTTCTGTGTCAGGGCTGTACACATCCAAAGAACCCTGAGTTTATGTAGATATAATGTGATATGAGAGAAATAGTTGACATCAAAATTCAGCTGGAACTGACATGGAAAAGAAAACAGCAGGAGAGGACAAGGAAAACCTAAGGAGTGGCACAGTGAGAGCACTGAGGTGCAGTGAAAGGAATTGGTGCTGTTAGTGTAGTGAAAGGTCTTGTGTTTAATTGCAGACACGGGCACAACCTGACCATGGGAGGCAGAGTTTTCAGCTGATTTTGTGCTTTATCTCCACTGATAGCCCTCTGGGGCAATGCACTTGCTCATGGACACCTGAAGGTCCTTGTCTTGTGCTCTGGCTGTAAGGCTTTGTCTTCTGCAAAGGGAAAGGAAACAGGTAGCACAGATAATTTTCAATGTGAGAAATGTTGGTGGATGCTTTCAGTGCGGTGTTTTTTTCTGGCCAGTTTTAAAGGCTTTTGATGTCTGTACTGACTTTGAAAAACAAAGAGAATGCCACTGCAGGGCATATCTGAGGTGTTTGGTTTTGATAGAATTAGATTCTAAGGAAGGTTTCTCCTCTTTTGGTTGCTTGTAGTATTTGTATCCAAATTGCATCCCACAAGATTACATTTTATGCATTTTTTAGTTATTCTTTTTTTGCAATGTATTTTAATATACTTTTTAGTGCTCTGAAATATATGCACATTTTCTGAGTGCTTACACTCCATCCGAAAGTAACAAGTAGGAATTTCATTTTGGATTCATAGCTGTCACCAATGCTTTCTTATTGTTTTGTCACTTTGGTTGTAAGCCTAGATATGTGTTTAATTTGTTAATTTTGAATGTTAGATCATTGAGAGGTGCTTATTCTGAATATTTAGTGGTACTAACTGTTATTTTCAGAACACGGAGTTTCTGAAAGAATGCAATTAGAAACTAAGCCCAGGAATTTTTGAGGCAGGTCAGGCACTTCTGGCCTCAACTGTCATTGACTGGAAGAAGAATAAAGCTCACGGTGCCTCTGCAAATCACTGAAGCATTCCCTTCCCTGATGTTATGATACAGGTCATATGCTCTGTTGAGAGGCAATACAAATGTGCCTGCTGGATAAATGTTCTCTGGGTAAACCTGGATGTTACTGTTTCTTCTCACCGTGCCTTTTATGATCCACATCTCTCAGACTGATGTGAATATGTAAAATATGAACTGCTTTGAAAAAACAGAAGTCTGTGTACATCTAACAATCATGGAAAGAATGTCTGAGAAGTGAACTGGATGCCATGGTGAAGCTTCAAACACCGGCCAGCAAAAGAGCCTTGATGTGTTTATTTTCATTCCTGTTTCATGATTGTTGCTGCTTGATTCAGAATTCTAGGAGAGTGTTTGAAGAAGGCAGTGTGGTTTTGTGATTTAAGGGGCTGGTGAACTGCCATGGCCTCTGTGCATGATGACTAAAGGAAAACTCACCTTGCCTAGATACTCCAGATGCCTGTGAGAGAAAACAAATGAGGGAAAACAACAACAATGTGAGTGAGGAACACACAGTTAAAAATAAATCCTGTGTGTTGGCACACTATGGGGAGAGAATTCTGCCCAAGATCCTGCTGGGCTGTGCCATGTTCAGAGGGGCGAAAGGCAAGATGCCAAAGATCTTTAGTTCTTTGTTTTACTGTAATATCTGAGTCAGTATCTTGCACAGATCCGCAGGTCAGGTGAACATAAATTGTGCTGTTGGAATTTATCCAGCCAGTAACTTAACCTCTGACTCACCCCAGCAATGGTACAGCATTACAAATGTTGTCTTCAAGGAAGGATGAACAAATTTCTTAAGCCATTGGGCACAAACAAAACCTTCAGAATCAGTCAAGAATACCTCCTTGTTCCACTGCTCCGTCACCCCTCGTGCCCTGGAATGTATTTATTGCGGCTAATGCTAGGAAAATTCAGTCTGTCCATTTGTGCTCAGAGTGAATCAAGGTGCCTTTCCTCGTTTTGTCCGGCTCATGTTTAGTTCTGTGTCCTCTAAAAAATTTCCAGACCACCAAGTGTGATGAATCTCAGCTTAAGCATATGGTATCTGTGGTTTGACAAACGAACCTCTTTTGTTAATATAGGTCAGCAGAAGGGAACATAAAGAAGGGAATGCAAAAACATGGTTTTCTTGACAGATCCAGCACTTTAGGAATTAACTAATCCAGGCCACAGGAATCCTGTGCATTACTAAGGGACCTGGAAAGAATGTGTCTTCTAACCTGTGATTTTATTTTACCTTCATGCTCTCCCAAAAACACCAGCCATGCAGAGCTCTGACTAACAGTGGGGAAGGAGCTTGGTACTTCCAGAAACAAGTAAGGCTTAAGTATATGAGCTGGAAATGGATCTTGTGTGTGTAAGGGAATTCCTATTGCTGAATTTCCTTTCTCTGCATTTCCCCCTCTTTTTAATTTAAAAAGGGAGCAGACCTGAGTAATAATGGTAGGAAGAAGCCAACTCCAGGATTCAGTATGAATTTTGTCCTGTGGCTGAAAGATCCTGCTTGGGTTATGGGGATATGGACACTGAAACATGGGACTGCTTGCTGAGGTTTGATCTCTCAGTCTCCTTGGAAATTATGATTTTGAAATAAGATGGCCTAGAATGACTTAAGGTATTTATTTTCCCAAGGCCCATGAATTGCCAACACAGGGAGTACTTTTACTGTAAAAAATACTGTGTATTTAAAGAGAATTCCTTGTTTTTGAGGATAAATGTGACCTTGATTAAATTATTTCTATTTTTAATCATCTCTAAGGTTTCTGGAACTTCTAAAGTTCTCAGCAGCTGTTTCTCAGATGTTTGCTGGCCTGTTGGCCTCACAGATTTCCCCATCTCCTTGGGAGGACTGAGGGCTCTGAACATCCTAAGCAGCCAGAGATAACATTTGGTGGCCAAGAAAGACTAAGTGGTGCCCTGAGCTCGGGAAAGCACTCTGTAAATGTTCTCTAGAGCTTCCCCACAGAGGTTGTGTGTTAGAGAACCCTGTTAAAGAGCACTTCAGCTTTAGTAGTTTAGTTGTACACTGATCCACAAACACTGGATCTTCTTTCTCTGCCAAATCTTTCTTTTGTGCATTATGTTTCCTTTAAGAGCAGAATACAGACAGAATCTCTTAGGCTCTCGCTTTGCTCTTTAATCCATCACCACAAACCAGAAATCCTTGGGGTTTAAGCAGCTTCACCATTTATTTACACAGGTCTGCAGCGGCTTTTTGTTTTCTTTGTTGTTTCATCTGTAGTTTTCCCCCCCCAGTGTTTTGGATGGTTCTGTGTTCTGTAGGAAATTCTGAAAGGCTGTTGAGCTGCCTGCACACTGGCTTCCTCTACATTCACCTCGTCATGGTGCAGTACATGACCAGCATCCTGCTCTCACGGACGCAGTATCTTTTCTGGCCAGCAACCACACCAACAGCTATTGAGCTCCTTCTGCAGCCTTTCCTGAAAATTGGAGTTTCCAAATTGAGTCTTTCAGCTCAGCTAAGATGCTAACAGATGCGTTTGAGGTGTTTATGTGATGTTCACAGAAGCCTTCAGAGCTTTGTCCCTACCTCTGTCTTATTTGTCTAAAATCAGATGATGAGTTCAAAGGCCAAGGAGAGAGAAAAGTGGGTGATTTCATGCACCACTTCAATAGCAAAGCAATCTAGAAATGCAGCTCTGACAGAGAGAAGATGTCAGTAAATATCCTATTGAATGGCTCAAGTTCCATTACTTACTGGTACACCAGTGAAATAAGTAATTTTTGGAACTAGATTATAAAGCATATGGTGGGGGATAGAAACCTTAGTACTGATTAAGTATCATTATCCACACAGTTAACTGCAGTTTTACCATCCAGACATTGTGATGGAAGGCAAAACCCAACAATGCCAGTGAAATTTGGATCAAGACCATGTTATAGTGTTAATAACTTGCAAAGGCACTGGCTTTTACTGTACTAACCAAATATTGTCATTTATCGTGTGTCAGGTACTCACTGAAAATACACGGGCTACAGTCCAAATACCTGTGGAGATTAACAAGTTGAAGTTTAGTTCAGGGCACTCCTGAACAGTCAGGTATTAAAAATGACAAATACTTGTTGGTACAAAATGTCCTCAGACCTTGTGAGCACGGATGTCCTTTCAGGAGTTGTTGTGGATAGTCTGTGAATAACCAAACCATGATGCAGGTCTGAGGCACTGCTTTCCTTTTCCTGGTAGATATGAGACTCTTTAATTGGAGATTTAGTTATGGAATTTTCTTTGTATGAGCAGAATTCCATAGTTTATTATACTGAAATGCCTGAAATAGCCAAAAAGAAAATCAGCCTATAAAGGAGGATCAGGGAGTTTAAAGCCAAGATATTAGAATTGCGTGGTGTTCTGTGGGCATTGGATTGTAATGGCTTTTACCCACTGGGAATTAGACTTGGAAATGCTGTGTGCTTGCAGAGGTGGAGTTGTTGCATTGTTGGTTTATTTTCAATTAATTGTATCCATGCCAGAAAACTGTGACAGATACCTGAATGGGCCTAGAAATCTTTTTCTTAAAGGTATCTGGTACTTTGCTGCTTTCGAGCTTTATCACAGACAGTCAGGCTTTATGTAAATCTGTCAATGTTGTTTCCACCATTGGTGATCTTATTTCTGACTTCAAGCACTACTATTTAATTCTGTCAAAAGTGTTTCCGTAATTAAATTTATAGTGCAGCTTAATAACAGTTCAGAGAGCACAAAGCTCCCAGTGTGGTTTAGTTCTATTTGAAAATGGATACCCAGGCTACAGTTTGGATCAGAGACAGTAAAATTGGATAGTATTTTGTGACCCTGAAGCTTTTTTCTGCTCAATAACACCTTGAAATTCCATTTTATTGGGATGGAAAACATTTTTGTACAGGCGTGTTTTGAAGCGTTCTAATACATTAAGAAAAATCACAATGAAACAGAAATGGTGCCATTTCTGTGTATTAAGAGCTGTTCTGTTCTCCAGGCTCCTGTTAACTTAAGTGTGAACTGCTTGAATGAGATGTTTGTAGGGTCAGGCTGCTTCCAGGCATCTAGGTGGAAGATATCCTGGTTTCTTACTTGATGCAGCATGTTGAATTAACAGGAAGTTATTGGTACCTTGCCACTCTCCTTCTTGTATTTTTCCATGAGAATAACCAGAAGATAAAAGAAGTTTATTGCTTAACAGAGAACTGATGAATTTCTTCTTCTTTGACAGCGAAGAAATTACAACCTTAGACAATCCTATGGACCAAAAGTATTGTTCAGGTTTTAGAAAGTGAAGTACCGTGAATATGGACACAGTGCAGATGCCCAGATGCCCCAGCTTGAATAAAGTTTCTGATCGAGGATACAGGTGTACCTTTGGATGAAAGAACGCAGCGTTGAGCGTTGCTCCCTTTTTAGCACGAGCTTTACCCCAATATATCCTTTAATGCCTGTGCTTGGACTACCAGAAAACCTTTGATTACCAGTGCCTATAAAGAGCAGATGGTATCTTCTGCATCTGTTTTTATATGAGAAGGTATTGAGTATAGATTGAGACCGTGCATATTTTAAATCAACTGTGTCTGTAAACTCCATTTCAGCGTTACCTGTGCTTTGAAGAACTTCAGATATTTAATATGTCTACAGACATCCCATAAATTCTTATTCACCCCACCTGCCTCCATGTGCTAAGTTCCTGCTGTTACAAGTAGAGCTTTGATGAATATTTAGATTGCATTGTAAAGTTCTTTCTTTCAAAGATATGGATTTTCCTCATGGAAAAAGCTTTGTTTCTGTTCAGAAACATAAGGAGAAAAGAGTTCTTATGTCCACAGTTCCCCAGTGTTGCAAATGGGATGAGAATGAATAGTTATTCCTAGAGTTGTACAGAGCAGCAAATATGGGTTCCTATTACCCCAAAAGCTGGGTCAAACCCCCCAAATTTAGTATATACTTAAATTTTTGGTACTAAAACCTTTCCCTAGTTCTTAAATGATTGCCATAATCATCTTCTTGATGGATATTGTTCTGTGTTTGTTACACACTTGTTAATCTTACGACCTTCCCTCCCCCCTCTCCTCCACCTTTCCAACCATTATCAGAAGTCCCAGTTATGTTACAGGAACCTGGCTGGGATTTCTTTGTTTTCCCTCTCCAGGAATCAGCTATTTAGTCCGAGGTAGAGTTTTAGATACAGTTTGCAGACAGTTTTCAGTTGTCTGAAATGACAGTGCCCTTTTCTGAAAGGGGATGTTTACTACCTCAGTAATATCATCAAGAAGTCCTGCTTTACGGAATTCCATCAACAGGAGCAAGGTGGAAACACTAGTAAAAGGCAGAGCTCTGAGGCTTTCATTATTGCTTTTGAGCGTCATTACTGTCCTCGTAAAGCTACAGATAAGCCAGTGTTCTTGGGAGAACTGTGTGTCTCTTATCTGTCCAGAAGTTTTATAGAGCTTTAGATTTATCAGTTATCATCTTCCTTGTCTTTCATCACAAATGACCTCTTGTGGAGCTCTCTAGTAGACAGCTGTTCTATCAGAGTTGACTTTAGAAGGTTTCCCCTAGAACTTCCTGGAAGACCTCATAATTTAATGGTTTAATTTTTTCTTGAAGCATTTGTGTTCCATGGAAAAATCTCTGGTATGGGTGTACATACTTCCCTCTAAGAGAAAAGCTGAGGTCTTGCAGCTACTGAAGATATTTCTGTTACAATGTGAGGATCTGACTTTTTACCATCCTGATGGAGGACTCAACAAGAAACTTGGGTCCTCTACATGCTGCTTTAGGCTTCAAAGCCACACTGGAGATCTGCAGACATAATATGAGTGTTCCCTGTGTTGCTGGGGAATAAGATCCACAGGTGAGATGTATAGAGAAAATGCTTATAACAGAAGTTGTTTTCCCTTCAGGGAATTTATGCTTCTGAATGCAATAGTAGTTGTTAACAGGAAGACGTTGTGTTCTCAGGTGGACTTCATGTGTGTTATCTTTGCACATCTGAGCTGGCACATTATGTTTGAGTCCTTCAGCTACTGTTGCAATATGAATAATCCAGAGAAACACGATCAAAAGCAAAGCCTTA
This sequence comes from Cephalopterus ornatus, assembly GCA_013396775.1. NCBI lineage: Eukaryota > Metazoa > Chordata > Aves > Passeriformes > Cotingidae > Cephalopterus > Cephalopterus ornatus. The sequence continues at coordinate 643,502 of VZRE01003958.1, read as the reverse complement.
CTGTTTTACTGACTGTCTTCTCAGCAAAAGGTCATCTTTGAGCTGGTGACCTTCTAGTCCAATGGACAAGATGAAGGGCTACCATTTTTTCCAGATGTCAGTTCCAGAAAGATTGAATGCTTTGCCTGAGGTTATGCTCTGAACTTCCTATGCAGTTGGGGCATTATCCTCATTGCCACAGCAGTTTCAGAAATGAAAGACTATCCTGCTGCCTCACTTAGGGGTTTTTGTTGTGAGCTAGCAGTTGAGCACACACGTGGCATTTTGCAAGGCACTGAGGGCTCAAACTGTCACACTGTCTGACTCTGCTAATGATCTACTCCAAAATTGAGTGTATGTGTACGGGGCCTTCTCTACTTTTCACTTTTGAGCCCCAGAACAACATAGTCCTGTAGCTCAAGCTCCTGCAGCACAGCATGCCTCAGACTACACAGGCTTGCACAAACTCTTAGGGCTATACTTGTTTCCCACAATTTTCTGCGTGTTTGTCTCTAAACGAACCATGAAATGATTCAGTGCCCGCATGTGGTTTTAATAACAAGCGTATGTGGGCAAATGAGAAAATACAGAATGTTCAACTGGAAGTTTCCAGCACATGCTATGGGTTAAAATCTAAGTAGGTTTGTAGTGCAGTGGTTGTCGGAGTTGGTTAATTAATTTTGGGTTGTATGACATTTTAGATGATACTTTTCTCTCTAACCTTGTAACAACTGTTGAGTAGTGGAAGACTATACTTAATCAAGGGCAGATTCGGAGCAATAAGCTCCAGCTTGATCTTCACTGGGTTCTGATTGTTTTTCTGGGAAGTTTGTGTGATGCTGTTGATTTTCCGGCTTTTTTGTTTTGCTGCTGTTGTTGATGGTCGTTGGGGGGGTTTGGCTTTTTGAGAGAGACAAAGAAAGTGCAGCAAGTAACTTTCAGATGATGTTTAGCTTAGAGTTACATAAAGGGCTTATACATCCATCTCTTGAAAACTAGAACTGCTGTTGATTCATTCTGGCTACAGGTGGTCTTTTCAGAGTCCAGAGCAATCCTTCCCTCTGCCACATATCCTCAGCTTTTCAAAATGCTTCCAAAACAACTTTGTGTCCTTCATTATTATTTTGTTAGAGAGCAGTAAGTTCTTAGATTTTCAAAACTGGTTTTGTGTTGCCTTCTCCCTGTTGATCTCTGATGTTCTGCCCTTTTCCATGCTTACTGAAGGGAGATTGGGATATCCCACTACCCTGAGATCAGCAGAAGTTTGTTGCTGTCAGACTGTTCTGACTCTGTGTTTTCTTTTGCTCCCAAACTTGAAGGGTTAACGTTGATTTAGACTTAACCAGCTCTTTCTGACAATCTGGCTCAAGCTTGCTCATGAAATACACAGTGAGAATTGCCTTTGGCAGTCTTTGATGTCCTTGTGCAGGGAAGGGAGGAAGAGCTCTGGAAGAGCCACAGGAAGGTAAAATGATAAATATAGACAAGTACTTGAAAATTTTCTGCGAAGGAGAAAAGAAAAATCTGTTCCTTTGCCTGTGAAGAGGAGGCGAAGAAGTAATGACTTAAATTGCTCTGGGGAACTATCCAACAAAGCAGCACCTGAGCTGATCATCTGTGCAGTCCATCCATCAGGAGAGGCTTCTAAAATAAGTTAGACAGACATGTTGGGAACAGGCTCTGCCTTTGGTCAGTGGCCTTTGGATCTCATTTTCTCCATAAAACTGTAATTCCTATGAAAGGCAGGTGTAGTTGTAAGAGAAGGCGAACAAGAAATGCAAGGGAGCAGAGCAATTCCTGTGCCAGCAGTGCTTTGGGTGTTGTGTAGAATAAGAGATTCAGGTAAAACAGATAGGTAAAGACTATAAAATTTGTTAAACTCTATGTTTCTCCACTTGTGTTACTGGAAGAGTTGTTTTTCTGTGGAGATTTTTTCAGTATGTAAATGATGTGTCAAGGTCACTGTGAGTGTAGAGGTACCTGAACTTGGTGCGTAGGTATGCATATTATCTGTGTTGGGCTGCACTGGTTTCTTCTCACTGTCATCTCTGGGCACCAGACTTGCTTGCAAAGAGGAGTTATGTGAGCGTAGATGTGCTGGCAGCTCTGGTCAGTGTAGAAATCTGAAATGACAGCAAGGAAACTGCAGTAAAATTTGCTGTAAGTCCTGCCACCTTTACGTAACTGACTTACATAAAACTTGCAAAAAGAATTTTGAAACCAGCTGTATGTCATCCAGGCATATGATCTGGAGAGGGCCAAGTGGTGTGTGTTTTGGGGTACAGAAGGTTTCAGGAGGACACTGAAGCTGAGGGAAGGGCAGTTCCCCACGGCTGTTCTTGCTTTCTGCCTCACTGCGGAAGTGGAACCAAGCCCAAGGCAGTTTATGGGAGTCCTCACAAAGCAAGTGCTGTAGCATCGGGGCAAATATTTGCATGTTCTAGAGGGGAAATGCACTTCTCTGAGGCACAAACATCCCAAGGTGCTGTAGATGGTAACACCTGTATGCAGTTATTTTATCTCTGGGCTCATCGGGCCTTAGGGGCAGAGCCATATCTTAAAGGAGCTGTCACAGCAATCCTTGTTTGCCTCCAAGGTGTCTCCTGAAGTGCTCCTGCAGGTAATTAATCACCTAATAAAATACACTCTTTGACAGGGGGTGGAATTTGGAAATTAATTTGCACCCCTTAAATGAGGCTTCTAAAACTATAATTATCACGAAAGAAAGACATGAGCTGTGTCAGGTGTGTAAATGATTTATTTATCAAGAATAAACTGTCACCAAAGTGGCACTTGGCTTGCAGCATCTGTGCTGCATTTCTTTAAGGTGAATTAAGCAATGACTTTTGCCTTCATTCTCATATTTGCAGGTCCTGGGGCAAATCTTCGGTTGTTTGTGAAGTGTTTGGTACAAAAGTGACTTGCAACAATATTATAGCTGCCTTTCCATTGTTCTTTCTTTAATGTGTGATCACTTCTTGCTGCCCCATCATTCCCTGCTTGATGCCTTATTCCCCCAAGAGCCTCTGGCCTCCCCAGAGGACACCCCAGACCTTGTGCAGCCCAGCTGGCCATTTGGATTTCTCATTATCTCTCCAAATGGTGGATTTTGTGAACTGGATATTGGTAGCATCAGGAAATAGAAAGGGGAGGAAGTTTTAACTAGTTGGCTGGACTGCATATGGAGTAAGTTACCTGGAATAAGAGGAAATCCAAGATATTTGATTCTCCTCCTCTCTCTCCTTTTTAATGATACAGGTTTAAAGATGCCCGAGAGATCAATTTTTGTAGGTTGTGAGAGGGCAATTTTTTTTTTTTAAATCCAGAAAAATCTAAGAATAGTAACATTTTAAAAGCAAATAATTGACAGAAGTATTTACCTTCAAAAATACCCTTTCAATAACGTGTTAGCAGAGCATCTGAAGACTTATTTTAGCTGCATGGGTAAAGGGGACATGGAGTTCATTGCAGCCTTCCCTACAAAATTGCCACTAAAAACTGTTCTAGTTGCTACAGCTGAAGTGACTTTTGCTGCAAAGCATCACAAACACAAACCAAAACAGGGTGCCATTCAAAAAAACCCTCCATGTGATGTGATTAGGTTGGCAATGCCATATTTTAGTTGTGAGAACTGACAGAATGTAAACAAACTTGTGTGAGGAAAAAACCCACTTGTGATGCTGACTCTTCCCTTAGGGGTATAGGTTGGAATAATGCTATGCAAAATCCTTTCAATATAAACTAACACTTTTCTCCTCTAAAGTTTTACCAGAAAGTATTTTTACTATATTGCAGAATTTTTTGGAAGTGTACTGGAAATATTTCTCATGCAAACCAAGTGGCAAAAATTAAACGCTCAGGAATGCAGCTGAAGGGGCAGTCCAAATACCCTGAGCATGTCCTGGTTTGCTTGAAATATGGTTGCCCTTTCCAGGCACTCAATTCATCTTGAGGCCAATTTTAACCGTGCACGGTGCAGAAATGGCTGTTCTGACATGCCCTGAACCAGCTCCGGTTCAGCTTGTGTAAATTCTACATGTGGGGTGCTTTTGGAGCTGACAGGTGGAATTTTATTGTGATTGTATTTAACTACTCCACCACAGTAAAGGCTTTTGGCATTTATCTTACTGAGTTGCTGCAAAGCAAAGGCACGAGTTCCTTACTTTTTTGTTGGTTTTTTTCAATCAGCTTGCCTTGTAAAGGCTCTTGCCCGGGGTATGATCTTCCCAGTGTTCAGCTGTGCTTTCCAAACAGGTACTTTCCAGCTGGTCTGTGAGCACAGGCCCTCATGTCAGGGTTTTTTCTGGGATGGCCACTGCAGGGCACACTGTGGTGGTGGTGGAAGCAGCTCATCCTGAGTGAAATCAGCCAAGAAATTGTCCGTTCCTTAGGCTGGAGCAGTTCTGTGAGGAGCCAGACCAGTGCTTGGGAGAGACAGGGGCAGTAATGTGTGGTGAGATAAGCACTTGGGAGCAGGATGGAAGTGATAACAACTGCTCTATCCCCACGGCTGCAGCTGGAAGGGAAGTGAGACCAGACAGTAGACGTAGAGCTCATTCTGTCTCAGATTCTCTAAGCCTACTGGAAATTTCCAGCGTAACAGGCTGTTTTCACCATGTCCCATCGGCATTTCAGAAAGCATTTGGGAACCTCCTTTCTACCCCAAATTACTCCCAGGCCTATGACACTGATAGTGGAAATTCCTGCCCATGGCAGGGCTTTGGAATGAGATGATCTTTAAGGTCACTTCCAGCCCAAACCATTCTATGATTCTTTGACTTTCAAACAAACTCAGGTCATTTATTGGCATCAGGTCAGCTGAGCTTTTAAAATTGCATGTGAGAACACAGAATCAGCAGACTGTTCTGTGGGTTTCTTAACTCTTCATGATACCAAATCTCTATACCAACATTTGGTGATACTATTTAAAGAAAGGTGTTAATGGAATTATATCCTTTGACTGAAAGCCACAGTTGATTTTTGCTCTTGTATGAGTTCTGCAGGTTTCGGTTGTTTTTTCTGAAGTGGTCTGTTAGCACTTGTGCTGAGATAAAAATTGCATTTTAAGTGAAGAAAGCATTCTGGCACAAATCAGAAAATCCCAGGGAAGATAAATGAAAAATGTAATTAAAATGCCTTGAGGTTGAAACATTATGGGGATTGTAATGTATAGCTTGCTAATCTCATTAGAAAAAAAAATGGTTTAAGTCACCTGGTTGTATTATAAGCTGCTAACACCAGTCTGTTCCTTTTCAGCCCAAAAGGTTACGAACGTTATACTGTAAAAGGCACTTGCTTTAAAATCAGCTCATTCTTTGTGTTAGGCAGTAGCACTGCTTTCCTTCCTTTTCTCTTTGGTCCCTAATTGTCTGCGTCCTGTTCCTTGAGTACAAGTTGCAGTGCAACTTCTGGGGCACCAATGTCTTTGGTCAGGATCAGTATCGTTTCTGCAGATACTGCCTCATAGTTTTGTTGAACTATTTTGGGCAGATACATCCCAGTCAGGGTGAAAGGAGCGTTGTCCGTGCTTTTTGGGGGCTGTGAGTAGCATCCAGAATAAGGCATCCAACTGCTGAAGGAACAGAAGCACTTCTGGAGACCTACCTAAGGGCAGGTTTCTCAAGCAGTTACTAATGGACTGTCCAGCAAGAAGGTAAAATCTGAGGAGATTCTTCATGGTTAGGGAATGCCTGGCTATTTCCCCAACTAACATTTTTGTGTTTGATTTCCTTTCCTCTCAAGTAATGCCTGTTAGCATGAAAATTATTTCATTGCTGACGGTCTCCCAGCTGGAAAACAACTGGGAAGACTATGGTTCAAATTGTATGTATGTAAATCCCATTGACTGCTTTGTATCACAGACAAAATCCTGTACCTGGCAACACAACTTGAGCCATTGCACTGTGAATTTCATGAAAGTACCTGTGACAGCAGGGAATTGGCAATTCTGCCACTTGGCTGTGATGGGCATTTGACATGGCTGCAAAACCAGTGAGGAAAAGAAATCATCTCATGGAACCTTCTGGATGCAAAATGGCCTTTAAATGAATTAAAGCTGCGAGAGCAGCATTTCCCATCCCGTTCCCTCTGGAGCCCATGCTGCAGTGGGCGTGGAATTTGGCTTTCTCCTTTTGGTGTCAATGTTTTCCACAGAAACAGGTTTCTTAAAGGGACCATCAGTGCAACAGATGCTGTGCTCAGACCTGCTGCGTGAGAGAGGAGCTTGCTGGAAATGGTGGGATCTGATCCCATCGTGGGGCCCTGGCAGTTACACTCATTGCTTGGATTTTTCTCTTGCTGGTTGTGATTCTAAAGCCTCTTGGTGGAGCTGCAGTTGTGTTCTTACCTTGGCTTGTCCTCTGTTGGGTGTTTGAGATCACTCTTGAGTTGTCCACTGTATCTCTAAAATAACCCACAGAAAAGATCAGACTCTATTAGTTGATTTTTCTCTTCATCCACCATGTTGTTTGCAGCCCAAATTTAGCAGAACACTTTGTTTAGGCCTCAGTTCAACAAAACACTTTGGCCCAGCTCCAGCTCTGGAAGAGCTTTTAGATTAATGGGAAGTTGGGAGTGTAAAGAGTATGGAGTTTAAGAACTTGTTTGTGTTTGGTCTGTAACGTTTTTGAAGCATAATCTTGCTCGTATTCAGCAACAGTGAAAGCTGTTGTCATGGTTTAACCCCAGCTGGCGACTCAGCCCCACACATCTGCTCACTCACTCCCTGCCCTGGTGGGATGGGGAGAGAATTGGAAGAGTAAAAGTGACAAAACTTGTGAGCTGAGGTACAGACAGTTTAACAGGTAAAGCAAAAGCTGAGCACACAAGCAAAACAAGGAATTCTTTCACCCTTTCCCATGGGCAGGCAGTTGTTCAGCCATCCCCAGGCTTCATCACGTGTAACAGTGACCTGGGAAGACAAACACCATCACTGCAAATGTTCCCCTTCCTTCTTCTTCCCCAGCTTTATGTGCTGAGCATGATGCCATATGGTCTGGAATGTCCCTTGGGTCAGCTGTCCCTGCTGGGTGTCCCCCAACTCCTTGTGCACCCCCAGCCCCCTCGCTGGTGGGGTGGGATGAGGAGCAGGAGAGGCCTTGGCTCTGTGTGAGCCCTGCCCAGCAATTGCTAAAACATCCCCGGGTTTTCAACACGGTTTCCAGCACAAATCCAAAACACAGCCCCGTACAAGCTGCTGTGAAGAAAATTAGCTGTAGCATAGCTAAGCATGTGCTTAAGTGCTTTGCCAAGCATGGAGGGGATGATTTATACCGGTGAAGTGGAAACTCAATAGTGCCTATTTTGCTGATCACAGCTATAAGCAGAATTTCATAGAACAAGCATGAGCTGCTGTCATGCTCTGCAGTTCAGTTCCCTCAGGCCCTGCAGATATCCTGAAGCTATAGCTGGGCTGTGTGAACAGTCAGGCAGGACAAGCAAATGAAGAAAATAAGGCCTTGCGTGTGTGTGTCTGGGGTGTTCCAGTTGTTTAGCTGTCTTGCCCACCAAAGCACCCTTGTTCCTCTTGACCATATTCCCATGCTCTTGTAGTCTAGCACACTTTCCTCATGTCCAAGCTGGGTAACTGAGTGTGAGAAATCATTTTGGTTTAGCTTTATGGTTTAACATTGTGGTTATGAGAGATCTTCAAGGCAGACAGAAATGAGGTGGCCATATAAAGTCATGCAAAGGAGTTCAAAGGCTTATGATGAAAACATCTTCTCCATAAATGAATTAAAAGAAATCATTGAGAGTCATGGCTTTTATTTCCACAGTTCTCATAACGGTGCTGCTGTTGGGCAAGCAGGGTTAAGCTCCTTTGAGGAAGCTGCAAGAGGTTCTTGAAAGCAAGAACCCTGCTCTCTGCACGCTGTATTTGCACATGCATCCAGCCTCAGTAAAGTTTTTTCCCAGCTTGCTGACAGGCAGGAAGTTGGGGGCTGCAGGCAGTGAGACAGCTTTCCCAGGGGCTTGATTGCCGTGGACAAGTCTGCAAGTCCACACCTGGGAGGGCAGCAAGTCCCAGGTGGCCCTGCAGTGTCCAACCCGACATCGTACAGCTGCTACCTTTGGGTGGGGGTGGAAGAAATGCTCCATTAGGAGCAGAGTAACTCTCCAGCTGCATAGGCAGGGAGGTCTGCTGGGTCCGGGGAGCTTCCTGTTTAAATAGTTACAGAGTCTGCAGAATTGGTTAAATTGTCAGAAAAGAATTATAGAGGGTAAAAAAAAAGAATAGGGGAACCATCCTTCCTGTATCTGTACATGCATTGTCTAACTGCTCATTTGGGTTCGACCAAATGTTTGCTGAGATTTTTCAGTTCACTCTAATGAGTTTTTTAGATTAGGTCTTTTGTAATGTAGAATCAGATTAAAGTTTGTGGAACTGTAGCTGCAGTTCAGGAAAGCTTTAATATGTAAAAGCTAAGAGAGATCATTGTTTCAAGCTAGTAGGTCATTTCGCTTCTGCAAGACTATGTCTTGTGTTTGGGCAAAAGCAATGCAAACCATTTATTAAAAAACTAAAAAAGGTGGGTGAGGGAGGGAAAATAGTCTGGTCTAATTTCAGACACACAGGATAGTCAAACTATTCAGTACAGGACTTAAGAATATATTTAACTGCTTCCCTTTAAAGAGGTGGGAAATTAAATGTGTGTTTTAGTGCTTTGCAGATCCATCTTCTATTCAGCTAATGCCAATGGAGATCACACATGGCAAAGTCTTCTGAGGGGTCTGTGAAGATCAGCCCTTTACTAATTTGCCATTTAGGCTGCAGTGTGACAGACTGCCCACCCTGAGCATTGTTCCATTGGCTCCCACTGGGAGGAGCACCTCGCAGGACAAGGCTATTTCTTCTTTTACCTGTGGCATGCAGTGCAGGTGTGGTTCTTTGTAAACACCTGAAAATAGCAGCCACAGTAAGAAGCTTAACAAAGCCCCATTTTGTGAGATACTCACGGAATTCTGAATGTGTATACACATGTAAGATAAGTAAAATAGCTTTACATGAACAGTGTTTCCTAAATGTGACATTAGTCTGCATTCTTTCACTCTGCCACATGATGGAGGTAATGATGTAAGATATATAAGCAGTGCTGCACAGGGCTCACACTTCAGGGAAAGAAGTTCCAACTTGGTTTATAGTAGTTGTTCCATGAATGTTGGTTTTGCAGTAGCATTGATGGAGGAATTTTCTCAATAGTATCTGGGGAGTGTTTTGTTTAAAGCAGTGTTTGCTTACATGTTGGTTTTGGTTTGGGTTTGTTGGTTTTTTTCCCCTCCACAAAGGCAAATAAGCAGGAATACCTTTACCAAATAACCAGGGGTACTGATGTAGCAAAACACCGAAGTCTGTATTTGGTAAAACATTCAAAAGAGCTTGCTTAGCTTGCATTAACTGTATTGGGACTTTAGGATATACTTAAATGTTCTTAGTTTGGGCTCAGATACAGCCAAGAGTTGGGCTGTTCTTTAGACTTCTGTAAAAGCAGGGAATTTGCAGAAGTTCACACTTATCAAGTTAAAAAGAGCACATCCTAGATCCTGCTCTCACCATGACTCTGGGTCTGTGCATCCTGGGGTGGCCATGGGAGAATCCAGATTATGAACCATGTGTTGTACGCTAGAACTCTTGCATCTGCTCTCTCCTCTTTTCTTCATCCTGAGCATCAGTCCTGATCCAGAAGCTGCCGAAATCATACGTGCGAAATTCCCAGCAATTGGATCAAGCCCATATGCAAACACAGAGATGGATTTTCTCCTGGAAGTTTTTTTTAGTGATACTCATAAATGTCCTGGCGAGAGATGTATTTGATTTCGATGGTGAGAGTTGCTGTGCTGTACTTGTAATCATAATGTAGTAAAAAGACATTTGTAACAAAACTACTGTAGGCTGAGATATATCCAGAAAGGGAGAAACCCGTGTTCCTTCCTAGTCTGTTAAATATTTTTTTTTTGTGGATGTTTCTCTGAGGACAAAAGTTCCTTTGCTGATGTCAGTGCAATTACAGCTGCACTGTTGTCAAGCTTCTTAGATTGAATATTTGCTGGATGAAGCAATACTTTCACTCCTCTCTACAGATCCACCTGCTTGTGAATCAAACATGCTGTCTTTTATCCAAATCCTGCGTTCAGTTCTCAGCCCCTCACTACAAGAAAGAGATTGGGGGCTGGAGCGTGTCCAGAGAAGGGAATGGAGCTGGAGAAGGGTCTCCTCCATCTGATAAGGAGCATTTGAGGGGGCTCAGCCTGGAGAAAAGGAGGCTCAGAGGGAACCTTGTGGCTCTCTACAACTCCCTGAAAGGAGGGTGTAGCAAGGTTGGGGTCAGTCCCTTCTCCCATGTGACAAGCGACAGGACAAGAAGAAATGGCCTCAAGTTGCACTTGGGGAGGTTTAGATTGCATACTAGGAAAAATTTCTTCACCAAAAGAGTTGTCAAGCATTGAACAGGCTGCTCAGGGCAGTGGTGGAGTTGCCATCCCTGGAGTTATTTAAATGCTGTGTGCATGTGGCACTCAGGGACATGGTTTAGTGGTGGGCTTGGCAGTGCTGGGTTAATGGCTGAACTTGATAATCTTAGAGGTCTTTCCCAACCTAAATGAGTCCATGATTTTGTGATTCAATGCTGCTTGTTTAATTCCTTGTGCTTAGGTCCTTTTATCTCATGCAAAATTCTCATTTGAGGAACTGTTCAACGCTGTGATTCTGCAAATCTGTCAGTCCAGCATTTGCCTGTGAATATTTTTTTCCTTGATTAGAGTTTACAAGTTTGCATTTAGAGGCTCTTCCTTGATAGGTGCTTTCATAAGGCATTTTTGCAATTATATTTAATGTGTTACATATATGTAAAATGTCCCATAAAATGCTCTCAAAGTCAGAGAAGTGACAGCAGCACATAACCGCGTGTGTCTGTGTGCACCCACGGGCTGATGTAATAACTTCTCCAAATGTTAAGAGCTTTTCCTCAGAAGACTTTTTCCAGAAATGCTGCTCTCCGTGCTCTTGGGTTCTGCGCTTATGTTTTTTTCATGAGAACAAAGATTAGTCCTTCATGGTCCTAAACTCAATGCATGTGCATGACTTAAAGGCATTACCTACCAATAAATAGGAGATTAGCTGCGGCTTGTGTATTTCCTGATCAGTTCAGGTTTTTTCAGATGGCTCGTTGTTATCCCGTTTCCTTTAACGATGGGACACTTTAATGAGTTTGCCATCTGACATACATCTGCTTCCTGTTAAACAATACCTTCATTCTTCTGGAGCTGCTAAACTCATCTTTTATCCTACAAGATTTTTATCTGCGCCTTGAAAACAGCGTGTACAAATCAGTGTCAGCATATTTGTTTACTTGCTGAGGATTTTTTTTTTTTTAAAATATGTTGTTGAGAATGAACAGCAAAACAGGCATCTCCTTTAGTGCTTATTTGTTGGAAAATGGGAGAACATGGATATTATTTGTTTAATTAGGGGCCAGTCAGTCCAGCTTATGTTTGAAATCCAATAAAATTGACTTTGGTGGCTGGCATTATACAATCTCTAATAGTTATTCTCTTCTCCCAGGAAAGTAAGGGGCTGGTTCAAAAAGGGGGTGGGGATGGAATTTGAGGCTGTTAATGTTGTTTCTTTGAGGAAAGAGTCTTCAATAGCTCAATGATGGTCTGTCTCACGCGTGTGCAAAGTTAGGGCTCTGTGATCATCAGGTTCTCTTAAATCAATCCAGCCTGCATTGAGTTTGTGCATCTGCCTCAGTGCCTCTCTTTTTCCCATGTTTTGGGAACACACAGTCATGCTGGATCTCTGACTGTGTCTTTCCCCTTCGCTGCTCAACATTGCCCCTCCAGAAAAGCTTTTTTTCCTTTTTTTCCTCTTTCTTTTTTTAAGCACAAACCCATTTTATAGTAGAGGGAAAGCTGGCTAGAATTTTCCTTGCATTTATCTTTTTCTACGTAATAACCCTTATATGTTGCTTTTATGAGTGTGTGGTGCTGTTTAAAACAAAATCCTGTTGGATGTGAAGTTCTGCCACACTTGTCCAAAGCACATCTGTGAGAATGGCTTGTAACCAAATTAAGCAACCCTGTGGGGCACATAATGTTTTGTCTCAGACAGGAATTTAGTTCCAAACATTCACATATGCCATGTGACAAGTGGAAAATCTTTGGGGTTAGAGCTGGGGAACGAGAGGAAGCAAGGTGCAAATATTTATTTGAGGCTTAGTGGATGCCTGAACCAGAATAACGAGTATAATTCAGGAGTTCTGCATTTCCTGCCATTTACATCTTGCAGTGGTCTCCCAGCTCACACAGGGTTAATATTATTTGCTTGAATATGAGGGAATTGCCGATTACCTCAGGTGGCTGCTGATGCATGATCTGAAACCTTTCTTTTAATTATACTCTTGGCATTGTGGAGATTAGTGTTTCTACTACCCTTTGCCTCTGGCAGTGATGCAGAGCCACGTGTTCAACACCAAAGAGCTGTGGAAAGCTGTTTGTTGCAAATGCAACTTGATATTTTTCCCTGTAATGGCCCAGCCAGGGGTTTCACCTCTCTTTGGCTTTGTGCAGTCTTATAGGAAGGTGCTGTGTGTGAACTTGGCCTTTCACTGTTTTCCTTAAGGAACGAAGCCAAGAGATCTTCCCTGGTCATCGCTGTGCCAGTGTTGCCATACTTGCCTGAAAAGTTTTGTTTCTAGTGGCATCAGTGTTTATTAACAAAGCTCTCCATCATTCCTTTAACATATGACCTTGTCTGTTTGTTCCCCATGCTCCCACCTTCCATCTCTCAGAGCTGCAGGAACATGGCTCTGACAGTCTTTCATTCCTGTTAGGATTACAAATTACCTTCACTGGGTTCCTCGTGGAGTCTGCAATTTATCAAGGAGGATCTGGGAGACAGTATTAATTGAAGCTTTGCAAGAAAATAAGTCTACTGTGTCTGCTTTGAGCAGACCCATTGATGATGGGTACTCTACAACTTCACCTGCCAGTGCTGTGGAAAGCTACAGGTCTTCATGAGGGTGGCTATTGCTATGGCCTCTGAGGTGTCCAGGGGAGAGGCTTACCTCATTTCATGCTATCTTTTCAAATCCCATCCTGGGGAAAAGTATATTTATAGCTGGAACATCAGTTTATCATGACCCAGATGCATTGGGCAAGTGTGTGAAGAATTTTAGGAGGACAAGACACTGAAACAAATTTACTGTGATTATTAACGGAAATATTTAACTCCAGTGGGCTGACAGGATTCTTTTATTCTGCTGTAACTTGAACCTGTTAAAAAAACCTCTATCTTTTGCAAAGAAGATGGTTTAAAAGGGGAATGTAAAAGGGACTTAGGTAAAAGGAAGATTGTTCTCCTGAAATTAGCTGTTTATGTATCCTTGGAAAACAGTAAATTTTTTACGATATTCAAAAGTGGATTATTAGACTTTTCTCTGTAATTACAATGGAGAAGGCACAGTTTGGCACCCCAGCTCAGACACTGTGTGCAGTACTCCTCAAACTCCTCGAAAAGAAGACTTGGACAGTGAAGGCACCTCTGTCCTTGTCACGGCGAGTGCAGGTGGCAGATCAGGTGCGAGTTTGAGAGCTACCTCACGAGCAGTATGTCCTCCCTGAAGTGAACAGATATTCTTGCTGTTGGCCTTTGTGATATTCATACTCTCAAAATCCTCTCCGTGACTGTTTGCTCTTCTCCCATCACTGTTGATGTAGGGAACAGTGGAGGGCTGGGTGAGAGCAGTTTCTGGGATGGAGGTGCAGTTTCAGGGACATTGAGAAAGCCCTTACAAGGTGAGCCTGTTCCTCCTCTGGCTGTTTGCGCCAATCTCTCCTTCAGTATTTACTCTAACATTTATAAAAACAGCTAAGTCTTCTGGAGAGCAGAGCCTGCTGAACTGGAGACAGGGAAAACCTGAATAAACAAACATGTGCCACAGATTAGTAAGAACATCTGTACGTTTCATATTGTTTTGAGAACACATACCACTGTTTTTCATTTCTTAGGCTTTTTTAGTTTCTCCCTTTGTTTCTGCCTCTTTCTTTTCTTCTTCTTTTTAAATATATTGCTAATAAAGCTTGGAGGTAGAAAGCACAGCTGGACTCTGCATGACATGCCACTGTTTAATTTCTAGCTTGGAGGATGAGAAGAAGAGTAGTTTTATTGTATCCTAGAAGAGAATAAAGCCACATGCAAATTCCAGCCATGGACATCTGTTTCCTCTTTGTGCAAAAGAATTCTCATATTTGGAAGGGAATCCCAGTTGTGAAGAGGCTGATGAGGTTTTGGGTTTTTTGGTTCTTCCCCCCGCTTCTTTACCACTCTTTAAGCATTCTTCCCTTGCTTCCCGGCTGCTGTTTTCCTGGGACAATGTCAGCTTGCAATTTAGGCTCAGATATCAGATGGGTGAATTTTGATTTACTTTAAAATGTTGTGTTGTAGCTACAAAGAGTATTATTAATTTCCTCCTTAAATTTCTTCTATTTGCTCAAACAGTATTTGATAGGAGGACTTTTGCTCTGTCATGAATCTGCAGTACTTGCAGGTTGGTATTTTTCTTTAGAAGCGAGATGTGTGTATCTGTCACTCTGGCTGTGAAATGCAACTGTTTCTAAAAGTAACTTATTAAAATTAATCTTTTGAAATCATCTTGTATGAGGGGAACTAAGTAGATCTATAGAAATAAGAATCTGCAAAGTTCATTACCTTAAGTTAGGCATCAGGTGCTAAGGACTACAGGAACCAGAGTAAATGATAATTTCACTAACCTATAAAACATTTTAGAATAATGATTTGCAGCTGTCTGGGGGCTTTAAACTTGTCCTTTTTTTGTGTGTGTGTGTGTAAGGGTTGACTCTGTTGAACAAACAGCACAGTTATATAACGTTAGGCCAGACATGAGAACTGGTACTCTCTGTCTATTTTATATTAATGTCGAATGAGGGGTTGGTGGGGCTTGCCAGGGTTTCATATTTGCTGGCAGCAAGTTACCCACATGTGTGGACCACATTTTTATTGTTGCCTTAGCCTATTTCAGGCATAAATATCGCTGCCTAGCAGGGTGTGATCCTGTTCATTGCTGAAGAGCTTTTCTTTTAAGAAGCAAAATATGAAAAGGATTGAAATGCTCTAAGTGCTCTAATTAAGACTCAGAGATTTTGTCACGTCTGTCGTGGTCGAGGAAGAAAGGGCAATAAGCCATCTAAGGGCTACCCTTGCAGAGCTATTTCTTTTTGCATAGATTAATCATACTTTTGGGTGTGGGCTGTTCGTCTGGTCTCTTAGGGAAACAAGGCTTATGCAAGCAGGGTGTATGCACACACGAACACACAGCAGCCCTTCCACATCTTGACCACGGAAATGTGGCGGAAGGGCAGAGGCTGCAAAGGTAAATAGAAGTTCCTATAAGTTTCTTGAAAATATGTCTGTGAGGGGAGAACAAAGGTGATTAAGAGGTTTGAGGGGAAGGCTTGTAATAGGAAGTTTCAACAATGGCTGTGGAATAGATCTCAAGAAGAAATGTGATGGAAGTCCCTGCCATGGGAATATTGCTGAATGTGGCTTGGAAATGATTTGGCTTCAGAGAATCAGATGGCAAAAACAAAATCTGCAGGAAGCCAGACTCCCTTTCATTCCAATACCCATGAAATTGCTTGTGTGGGTTTTGTTCTTAAGTCAGGTTGTTGTCAAACAGGCTCCAACGGGCAACGATAAGAAAAGTAGGGCATCTTATTAGGACCATCTTAGTGCAGCAAAGGTGCTGCTGCTCTGCTTGTTGTTTGTGGTGCTTGGGTTTTGCAAGTTTTCAAACTCTATTAAAGTGTGACTTAATGTTTAGGCCCTTATCCTGCAGCCATCCTGGAGAGGAGGGATTGCGGTGGCTGTGCAGGTCCCACTGACATACACCCAGAATCTTCCCAGGTGTTTTGGACACTGCACATCTCATGGGGCGTGCGGGGAGAAGTGAAACTGATAATCCCCATCCAGCTCTGACCCTGCTGAGCAGGACATGGAAAAGCAAACACCACTAATGCCCAAAATCAAACGGCACCCGTGAACAAATTTCCTCTTTGGTTGAAATGCTTCTAGCTAGGAGATAAAAAGCGGGTTATGTCAAAAGCTTCCCTTGTTGTCTTATTAACAGCTGCGTAATTTTGCCACTCATTTACAAGCATTAAAAAGCAAAACTTGGAGACTGTATTTGAAAGCTTGTTTTGTTTGGTGTACAGCTGGATACAAAGCATTTCCTTTTTTCTCTTTTAACAGATTTGAAGCAAATGTATTGGCTATTGTTTCTTTTTTTTCCCTATTTCTGGCCTGGATAATATAAGATTATACTGCTTTTCATTTTACACTGCGAAGAAATGATGCCATATAACTCCAGTTCAACAATGATGCAGTAGCATGGTGTATATATATCTTCTCATAAGTATGTTACCACACATTACTGTCAAATAGCTGGACTTTTTTCACCCAGTATTAAAAAAGAAATTTAATTGCTACACTAGAGTTTCAAGACCCTGATAAATAAGAGCCATGCCTGACCTTTATTGTGGGGCTCTGAGATGCCGCCAGGGATATTGCTCATTGTCCAAGATGACAAACTTCCTCTGAGATTTCAGTTTGTCAGCTCAATGTACAGCAGTGACATTGATTTCTTCTCACTACCATTTCCTGCCTGAATAGATAACAAATTTTCTGTGGCAGGTGTCTGTCAAGTTTAGTTTTGCCTGGCAGATTAACTTAATAGACTCATTTATTAATCATTAGTTGCAACACAGTGAAGCAGACAATACTCTTTAACTCTTGGGATGTTGAATAGACGTACTATTTCAGATTCCCTTCTGCACCTTGAATTTGGGTTTAATAAGCCATTCATATCTTTGCTGAATGTTTTAAACCTGACATTACTCAGAGCAAAGATATCAGCATTAGTTAAGCGTGATCTGTTTTGCATATCTACTCCTTTTCATGGTAAAAGGTGAATTAGTACTTCCTAAGACTAATAATTTGATGCATGAACTGCAAAATCAGCCTAAGTGAGGGTGAAAACTAACCCAACATGCATCATGTTTGGGGGAGAAAGATAAAATAGAAGAAAGCAGATACTTGGAAGAAGATTTGAACCTGGGGTTGACCGGCTGTCAAAGAGGAGGAGGTAACTGCAGAAGCTTTAGGAAGGGGCAAAGCAGACCTACAGATACAGCTGAAGGGCAATTCTAGGACAAGGTAGTGTTTTCCTAAGGACCCCTTTCTCCGAGATGTCTGGAGATAGCTACTCAGCCTGGAGGTAGCAAAGTCAGGGTTGGTACCAGAGGTGGGTAGGGGACACAACATCTCAGAGTGGTGACGGACAAGAAAGAACTTGCTGGAGAATTTTAAGGAGGAAGGAACTAAAAGAGTAAGGCATAACCTTGTAAAGTGATGTGTCTTGTTGCAAAGAATCACTGTGTTCATGACGAAAACTGACTCGATTACACATGTTAGCCCTGCAGAGCCCCCAGAGCTCATGGAGACATACATTTGCTTCTTTTCCCCATGGGTTAAGAGGTTCATGAGGTGTTTATCAGGGCAAAATCTGTAAAGGACCTGGAAATGCACAGGCACTGCTGGGGACACATGGCAGCAGGAATGAGCCTAGACAGAGACAGAGGCTGTTGCTGTGCAGAAGTACCTCATGTTACAGGCCATGAGAAGAGAACCACCAAGTTGCTGGGTTTTAGTTGGGTTGTGGTAGCTCTTCACAACCTGCTTTTAATTCTAAAGGGAGCTTGCTCATGGGAAATCACCAGGAGACATTGAGGGAAGTTTCTGCAGCTGATGCCCAACTGCAAAATGCTGGTTGGAGCACAACAGTTTTCAGCTCAGCATCTGTGAGAGTGTGCATTGCTGACGATGTATTTTTGCCAAGCTGTGTTCCTGGCCTTGGGAACGTGTTTCTTGAACCATCCTTATGGCTTTCTTGGCAGAGTGTCAAACCAAGAACGTCCCTGCACTAGATCACACTGCTTATTGCTCTTCTAGGCCACCCTGGTAACAATACATTAACCTCTCAGCAGGGAATGTGATAAACAAAGTAAAACTGCTTTAGTGAAACCAGTCATTTAATGGCAGCGTACATAAAGTGTCCGTAAAGATTTGTAAGTGTAATAAGCTGCAGTTCACTGGGGGAACAATAACTGTTCCTAATTTAGCCAGTTGAGGAACATGCCAACCCAATTTGCTTTTCTAACATTATGTTGTGGTTCTTTTTTTTTTTTTTCCCCCACCTCTCCAGATTCCTTTCTCTCTGGTACAGTTTCCCCTCTGGGAGTCCTTAAAGGTAAGTCCTCTTTAGTGATGGAAATATAAGTTACACATTTTCCAAAGGGCTTTCTATGGTAACTTATCTAATTTGATTATTGCAATTATGGGCATGTCCAAGAATCAGTAAGTATGTGCCAACCTACCTGTGCATGTGAGGATCATTTGCCTGAATATGTGAAACACAGCAGGGAATATCTAACCCCTGCTCTGTGGCATGCAGGCTAAACTTTACTCCCAGCGTGCCCCAAATCTTATCTTCGGCTCTAACTTTTTTTACTGCTTAAAAAGAGTGGGAACTGTCTTGTCTTGTGTGATTTTTTTTTTTAATTTTCATTTTTTTAGTGTTTTGCTCTTTAAAGTAAGAGGAAATTGTGAATGATACACAGAAAGCTGTTTGAGATGGCGTTTTGTAGACATGGAGAGACTCTCAGTGTATTGCTGAAAAGCTATTTTGATGGGCTGCCAATACTTATTCAAAGATCACTGAAAGAAGGTGTCAATGGATGATGGTTTAATAGTGCAGTTGTTTGGAATGATGTGCTGCTCTCCCACCAGCTGGTTGCTTTGTTTATCATGGTCAGAGTCAGGGTCTAGATTTTTGAGCAGAGGTGGGATTTGAAGACATGGAATTTCTCCTTCCCTCATTGAACTCACCGCAGAAGATGAAGGAAAGGTTTTTTCAGGTGCTTTGAGATCCTGGGTTGGAAGCACAGACAATTATTGCAGGTCATTAAAAGCACTGCAGCAAAATATAACATTGTAAGAGAAGAGCTGGGGAGAGAAACTTTATTCTTGTTAGGGGTGCTGGACTTCAGAGCAAGCTCAGCACTGAGACCCAAACTTGGTGCTGGTATGTTGTGTTGGGACAACAGTTTTTCCTCTCCCTGTGTGTCTCTAGCTTGGTGTGGGGGGAACAAGCCCACAGTGTGAATGTTTGCATGTAGGGGCTTCAGGGAGTCCATGAGCAGGAGGAGCGTGAAATACATCAAGAACCTTCACAGAACTGAGCTGTGTTTCGCAGAGGATTCTGTAGGTACTTTGTGAACTCGGCTTGCTGTGGTGTCTGGGTATCATCCCATTGCACAGGGCAGCTTGAGCTGCCTTATTAGGAATCTGTTTCCCTGCCAGTGTCTAGGAATGGCTTTCTGTAAACTGTTCAGCAGCTACACTGGCCTGACCTGCTCATAGTTAGTGCAGCAGCCGTGTTTGGGAGCAAGAGGTGGCAGAGCTTGAAGAGAACAAATGCAGTGTTCTTGCCAAAACCACATAAACCAGCACCATTGTGTAGCTGGTTTCAGAAAGTAAAGTTGTTTTAATTAATATCCACGTAGCTGTGACAATAAAGTGTCTTGTTTACATTAGAGTCTTTAAAGAAGACAGTTTGAATTTAGCCAGCTACAGGACTGAGTCACTTAGGATGAGGCATCATGTTTAATCTAAAGAGGTCAGTGCAGATCTGAAGAGAAACAAAACCGTGTCAGTTTGTTCCACAAACCTGTTGCAACGTATTCTTCTAGTGGGGAACCAGGAGTAGAAAACTGCAAAAAGCAGTCTGGCATGCTCCAGACACTTTGGCTCAGCAGAGGGAGAGAGCTCAGGGTTTGTCATGGTCAAAGCCAGGCAGTGAAAGCAGAATACATTTTGTTTATCTGAATGAAGCTCTTAACAAATTGTCAGTACAACGAATGACAAAAACCATTATAGTCCCATCAGCAGGCTGGATGTGGCCAGTAGCATCAGTGAGAGTCGGCTCAGGGAACGGCTTCTCACGGGTGCACGAAGGGAGCGTGAAGAGACAGTAATTATGAAGGGCTAGGAATGCAGAGGATGAGAGAAAAATGGCACGAAGCCTGAACAGAAAAGAGTCATTGAGATGATGCCTGAGGGACCATTCTGCACTGTATTAATGGGATTACTTGAGAAAGTAACTGCAGGAGCAGTTGTGAATGATGCGTGTGGGCCATCTCACGGATTAGAACAGAACGAACAAGGGCTGTGGCTGTGTCATTTTTAAAACCATTAGTACAAAGTTGCATAAGCTGGTAGATGATAGATTCAGTCTTTCCCTGAACAAGCTAATCACCATAAAAATGAGGAAAAATACCTTTCCACTATGAAAGGACAGTTAGTGAGCCACATGGAAGAGAACAGTTTCCTTTTCCTTCAGATATGTGCTGGCTGCAAGCAGCAGCAGGGTGTTAAGCTGAAAGAAGCCTAATAAAGGCTTGTCATAGGTAGCAAATTGGATGTTTCTATATCCCATTTTCTCTATCTGTGTTGCTCCAAGCTGCTCTAGTTATTCCTTATGCTTCCAGCATGCTTTAGCCACATAATTTACATGCACAGTTTTCTCCTGTCTGTGAATGTAGGCCAGCTGTCTTGTGTGAGAGTAAACTTGCATATCATGCACTAAACTAAGATAGAAAAAGAGAGAGCATTGTGTAGATCATTGAACTATAAGGTTACGTTTGCTGTGGGTGCTGGCAAAGAGGGTATTGCAGTAATTAGCAAGAAACAGATACTCCTTCAAATACAAATCTTACTGCCAGTGATTCAAGTGAACATAGAATTTAGGAACAGTTAATAGACTCCTTTTTTAGTTCACAGTGACTCAAGAAACATCAGTAAAGAAATTATGGTGCTTTTAATTAAAAAAAAAACCCAAACAACTCCTCTTTTATTTTTGGATGTAGGTAGATCCACTGCTATAATGTGTGCTTAATGTCCTTCCTCTGCCCCATTCTCCATTTTTCTATGTTTTATTTGAGATATAAATTACTGATGTAATTTAACCAAACCAAAACGGAGAAGGAAACTGCTATGGTGTAGGAGATTTCAGGACAGACATTGTAATTCTCTGCTGGGGTGAGCTAGTGTGGTGCTTCTCTGTTCTTCTAGTCCAAGCCTTACAGCTAAAACAATTCTGAATTTTTCTCAGAGTTCAGGGCAAGAAGGGGTGTTTCAAATCTCATTCACTTTCTGCTACACCAGCTCTCAGAGGAGCACCACGGTTGAATAACACTGTGACAGTTTGATCAGGTTTAGGTTCTTTTATGTGGGGCTAATGCTTCTGATCCCATCTCAAAACCAGCTGGCCATGAAGAAAGGCAACAGAGCATAGATGTAGTGTGCTTCCCAAATGCCAGCCAAGCACAGTGCCTCCCATATTAGTTCAGGTTTTGGAATAATGTTTTAAGATACAGGCCCCTTGTACGCTGCCCTGGAATTTCCAGGGTGCCTCTGTAACTTGCTTTGGAAATACTATATGTGTGTTCTTCATTGTGGGAATGTCACATTTTGGGCTGTGTATTTGGCATGAAATTGTTGTGGGCTACACAGAGTCTAGTGCAGCTCTTGCTTTCACCCTGCTGCCAGGGCTGTGTAGTCTCTGCTCAGATGACTACAGCTCTGTGGAGCTCATCCCTTTCTTTCTGTTTTGTTCTGTTCAGGCATTTTATTCAGCACTTGTAATCATCCTATCATCATATTCCTACCAGCAGCATATAAGTGATTTAGCATTTACTTCATGTTTTAATCCATAATTCTTCTTTTAACACTTTTAGACCTAACTGACTAAAAAAAAGATAACTTTAATTTCTGCTGCAGGGGTATTAGAGAAATACAGGGCATCAGTGGGTTTTTTTCAATAAAGTAGAGTTTTAAAACCCTACAGAAAATCAAGTGTCTCTGGTTAGGTTTTGAGTTCAGAAACGTCTTGTCAGAAATGCCTGTTTCTTATGGCTCACTGGAAATAGTCAGCTCCCTCAAAAGAACGGTGCTGTGTGTAAGATAAACCCATCTCAGGTGAAACAAGACTCAGTCCTCTTGGGTTTTATATTTCTGCATGTTGGCTGCGCTTCAGAGCCAGCCTCTGAGAGTTACTCAAATGCAGCTGTACGTGGAGAATGGTCTCTTTATAGACCCCAATGTATTGTATGTCTGGAGAAAAGGCTTTGGTAGCCGGTGAGGAGGGAAGGAACAGGCGGGACTGGAGGACATAGGTCTCAAATGAGTAGGCTTGAAAAACAAGGGGGTTTTTGTTTGTTTAGTTGGTGGGTTTTTTTTTTAAGGAGAACAAACCTACTGTCCTGGGAACCCTTTGTCTTTTTCATTAGACATGTCTGATTCTAAGACGAGACACTTGGATGTTCTTAAGACTCTGTAACATCAGGGTCAGCCAGTCCTGCCCCTGCACACCCATCCTCTCTGGGAGGGCTGGCACAGGCTGTGCTGCTCCACTGGCCCAGGAGCTGCAAAGAAAGATAAAAATCTTGAACTGACCATGCTCAAGGTGGAGTCTGGCTCTTCTGGCACTCAATGGGGCCAGGGTTTCCCTCTTTGTCTCCGTGCTGAGCAAAACTTAGAGCTCTTAGACTTTCGGCAGCTCTAGTGAGCCCACAAGTTTTTTGTCACTGGCTTTAGCAATAAGGTGATTTTCTGAAATCTGTAGTTAACGGGTGTTTTACAAAAAGAGATATTTGGTTGGACTTCAGAGGCAATAGCTGGAGACAGGGAGCTGAGATGCATGGGCAGGTCTCCCTTGAGGGTTGCTGTGCTGTAAGATGCTGAAAAAGCAGAGGAAGGAATGCTTTGGTGGCTTCAGGAGAAGAAGATGCGTGCACATGGGCACATTTCCACCCTGTGAAATAAGTGGGCCACTGTAGTAAAGAGAATGGGAAGAGTCCAGCTGCTCCCCTGTGAGGCTGAGCAGGATCTGAAAATTGGTTGGGTCAGAACAGAAGTTCCTTGGGTTGGTTCTAAACTGGTTTCTGCCCACAAGATGGAGAGCAGGTTTGTCATTGGATTTAGTTCCTTCGTTACCTGTTTGGGTTCATTTGTCACCCCAGGCACAAAGCATTTGTATTGAGGGGAAATCTGCTGGTGAGCTGAACCATAGGTCTACATGAGGGCATTGATACACATCTTCATTTACTTGGTTCTCTTGGTTCCCCCCTTCTGGGGCCTGGGGTGAGGCAGTACAGGGTGTGGACAAACTGGTTTGAGAGTGGGCTCAGCCTCACTCTTAGTGGTCAGTGCAGATATATTTTGAGACCTCTCTTGAATCTTGCTGTGCAAAGACTGCTTGGTAGCTTTCTGTGGAGAGTGAAAATTCTAATCTTTCTGGGAGCTCATTGCACCTGATTTTTAAAGTTAATAAGAATGAAAAGTTTACAGAATACTTCTGCCCAGGCAGCTGGGGCTCTCAGCAGTAATATACGTGTTTATAACTCCACCATTGAAACAATAAACCACATGCTATTTCCCTCCTAAAATTTACAGTCAGATCTGTTGCTGTTTAACAGGGCAAGTAGAAAATAGAGGAATGTAGCCAAACTGGACCTTAAATGGCTCTTTCCCTGCTGTATGGGTAGGTGACCATTTTCCTTTTTTCCTGGAGAAGCAGTCTAGTATTTCTTTTCTCTGTGCATATAAGTCAGGAGTAAATGAAACCCAGGCCCAGCTTTAAACCCATTTCCTTGCAGGCAGTGCATTAAGTGTTCTACCATACCTTGCTCCCTCTTTCAGTAAGGGTTGGGCTGATTTAGGAATTAAGTCCTAATGGTTAAATAACCCTAATGTGTCTGCCATTTGCTTAGGTGCTGTATCAGGAAAACACATTTCCACGGGGCGTTTGGAGGCGTGATGTAACGTGCAGCGTGTGCATGCCATTAGCATAACGGCTGCATTTTTCTCACAAAAGAACAATGTACCCAACAGCTGTTCAGCAAACAGCCCTCTCTTTATTAGTGGCACAATAAGTGTCATTCACGCAGTCTTGAGGCGCAGTCGAAGGAATGCTGCACACCATCTGCACCAAAGAGAAGGAAACAAATGCAACCCTCACTCACAGCACTGCAGGCATGTTTGGGAGAGTCAGATGGTCTTGGGTCATCAGTGAAGCTTTTAAAACGGCCAAAGGAAAACAGTCAATAGATACAGAGCCAGATTGTGATGCTCTTGGTCGTGCCTAGGCCACAAGTGGTCCTCTAGAAGTTGCTGAGCTTGCCAATGACATTTGGAGATGTTTGGTAGGATAGCGAAGTAATCAGTGTGAAGGGCTCACCATTTGATTTGGGCACTTGCTTCTTGCTGAAGAACGTTAAAGAACTCATGTAATTCTTCCATGTAATTTATTCACACAAACCTATGAAGCACAGATTTATTAGCAGGTAGCAGCAGAGCATATGCCCAAGGAAAACTGTCCGAACTTTGAAGTGATTTTTCAGAAGCGTGTTTTCCTCTCCAGACACACACATGGCCCTTCGTGCCATGGAAATGGAGTGTAGCTGTTCTGCCTTGCCATGGGAACACTGTTTTGAAGACATTTTCTTCAACCAGGCTTTTAGCACATCCATTTTGATTTACATCCAAATGGGTCACAGACATCAATGCAGCATTATATGGGCAGAAAAGGGGAATGAAATGCTTTTAACGTGAAAAATATGCTCTTGCATGTAGGCCAACTTTTGTTCTCTTTCAATTTATCTAGGATTTGGGTGGGTTTAATTCTAGGACCAAATTCAGTACTGGCATAAGTGAGCACAACTCCATTAGTGCAAATGGAGCCTCAACATTTATGTCAACAGCGAACTTAGATCATTGAATTTTTCCCATGTTTGGGCTTGCATGTTTCCTGCAAGATAATATACACATGTACTTGCACATATGCTGCACATATGCACATAAAAATTCACTGGGGAGGACGTTTGGCTCTGTGCTCCATGTTTGACTTTATGTATAGAAACTGCAATCAGCTTATGAATTTTTTGCTTCTCCTGTAGCTAATGTGCCATGCATCTGTAAGGGTCAGCCATGCAGAATGCCACATTGTAAGTAAAATCCCAAATAGCAAAAGGCAAACATGAAAACTGCTTTTCTTCCCTCAGCTCGCAGGACTGCACGTGCACACAGATTCCATGTGATTAGTTTGTACAGATTTTTCTCTCCCCTGTTCTCGTGAAGCTGAACACTGTCTTGAACAGAGGGATATATAGAAATACTAGAGATGCTTATGGTTGGAGTGAATTCTAATATTTACTCAGCTGCAGGCCTCAAGTTTAGTGTGTGCCATGAGGTCTGCTTGCCTCTTAACGCCTGAAGAATAGCAAGGCCAAGGCAGAGATGTCTCATTCTCTGTGGTGCTTCCTGCAGCAGTTGGGGTGTTGGGCTGGTATTCACGTTTGAGAGGTGTGGGTATTGCATTTTCCTCTGGATTACCATTGTCTAGATGTCCTGAATATAGACCAAGACCTGGCTGCATTGGGAGCACAAAGCTGACAGCTGATTTCTCCTCCTAACTTCTACCATAAATGTATGGCCAAGGTGGCAGGCACACACAGGTAAGGAGTTGTGTGCACTAGTGAAAGGTTATTGGCCATCTGGAGGCCACGTGTCCACAGCACATGAGGAGTTCACATTTGTGAGCACCATATACTTCCCCCTCATATTTAAAGGCAGCAGTAATATTTGCCTTTTTTGCTTGTTTTCAGATTGGAAAGCCTTAGGTATGTCCTAAGAGTGACATTTCCAGTGCTCCCTCTGTCCGACAAAATGGGGTGTCCTCGTGTTCTCAGTATCAAAAGAGCTAAAAAACATTTGTGGTGAGAATTAGAGGACACTGGCCTATAGAACAGTGTGAAATGGGATCTCTAGGAAGAAAAGTAAGGCTCTGCCCACATATTAAACTTGACCCTTCTCTGTGAACATTATCCCTGTGAATAATTGGAAATCTGCATTCAGGCTTCCTGCTGTGTCCCATCCCCTGAGGCCACACCCGCTGTATTGCTTTACATGGTGCAGCAAAGCACAGGGAGATTTACATATATATCACATAAAAGTGTTTACAAAAAAAATTAGCATGTGATTGAGCTGGGAAGCTGCAGAGGGCCCCAACTGTATGAGCTTCCATGTGCTTCAGCCAGAAGATTTATTTCCAATTTGTTATTCATAAGGGAAGAGCGAGAGATTGGGATGGGGTCCTTTGAAGTGGAAAACAAAGTCTTCTATTCAGCCTTCAGCTTAATAGAATACACATGACAGAGGCTTGGCATGGCGGCTGCTTTCAT
Organism: Cephalopterus ornatus; assembly: GCA_013396775.1. NCBI lineage: Eukaryota > Metazoa > Chordata > Aves > Passeriformes > Cotingidae > Cephalopterus > Cephalopterus ornatus. The sequence continues at coordinate 617,153 of VZRE01003958.1, read as the reverse complement.
GTAATGTGCTCCTTGTCATTTTGCTTTCCTAGGCTGTGAATACGAGTGGGAATGGGTATTGCCCTGGAAAAGTCAGGTTATCCCCTGCAGCCTTCTGCAGGAGGAGCACAGTGTGAGCAGGTAGGAGCCTTTTGGTGATGGTGGTGGGGAACCCAGGCTGACCCAACTGTTGCAGTCGTGTAGCTCATAATTCCCGGGCTGTGTTTCATATTGCAAGAGCACGTGTAAGGAGAGTGGTGTCATTGCAGGGCTTCTGCAGGCATTACATGGGCACTTCTGCCCTTTTTGGAGCTGCTGAGCCCTGGCCTGTGGGCTCTGAGCCTGCCTCTGGCACCCATCCTCTGCCTGACCTGAGCTCTCGCTGTTATCCCCCCGAGTGGAAGGCTCTTCTGAATCTGTGCAGCATGTAGGATGGCAGAGCACGATCTAGGCCCTGTATCACTGCAAATAACCAGCCATTCCATTCGAAGTCAGTGTTTTTGGGAGATTTGTGCATGGATCCTGAATTTCTTTCCAGGAACAAGGCCCTGGTTTTACGGTCATCCACAAGCCTCTAATAGCTTCTGTGCTTTGCCCTGTCTTAATGGTGGTAAAACCTGCTCAGTGCAGCACAAAGGCAAGTGTTTTAAAGAACTTACAATCCCGACTTACCACAAAGCCCTGTCAATTAGTTGGCCCATGGGCTAGGAGAGGAAGCATGTGTGACCTTCAGCACGTCATCTTGGCCCGTAGCATTGTGTGGTTAGAAAGAATTTGGACCAGAGTCCTGCTGGTCCTCTTGGCCCTGTGACACTTGTTCCTCTTGGCTTCCTCCAGGATGATGTCCTCGTGCCCTGCTTCTCTCTTGCTCTTCTGCGTGTCCAGGTTTGGAGCTCTGGGTGAATCACTGAAATTAGAGATGGAAAGAAATGCATGAAGTCATCTCGTCCTGCCCTTGCCAACACAGGATTATTCCCTACAGTACAATCTTGAGTGCCTTCTCCAATCTATTTTTAAATGACTCAAAGGAGAGGGCTTTCCTCTCCTCCCTGGGGAGGCTGGCTCTGCGGTTCAGTAGACCTCACTCTTGGGGAATTTTCTTCCTGTTCTCGAGCCTCAATTCTCCTTTTCCCTAATTTAATTGAACTGTTCCTGGCTCCACCCTTTTCAACAATTTTGCCGCGTTGCATGATTGTTGCAAATACCTGTTGTCAATTTGCAGGCGTAACGGATGGGAATTCATCACCGTTTGCCTTGCTTGGCAAAGGCTCTCTGTGCAGAGCTGCACTGGGAAGCCAGGCTGTATCAGAAACTAGATTTCAGAGCTACATGCCAAGAAATAAGAATGACCTTTTCCTTCTTCTTTGGACAATGGCATTAACATAAAACCCCATCGTGATTGAGAATAGGCTGGGCTTCTGGCAAAGCCATGAATGCCTGTATTAATGGGCTGATTTTTCTCTTAGTCCTCCAGCAGCTCTTCCACAGTGCTTTTTTTTTTCATGGCAGAAGTAGCTGCTAAGAGTTCTTGGATTTAGCTGTAGAGGTACAGACATTTGGAGAACGTTAAATGAAAAAGTACAGTAATTCTGTTTTTTATCAAGTGTCTCCAGCAGTTAAGTTTCTAAACCCTGATTTTCGATTTGAGGTTTTTTTAAGCACCTGAAGTGTTTTGAAAAGGGGTGTTGAAGGTGGGATTTATGCTGTTACAACACCCAGACACTTTGGAAGGTAGTGCCATTTGTCTTAGGGAGCACTGTGTCCTTCATCCAGCAGGATTGAGCTGCAAGGGAACTGTGTGTCCAAAAGACCGTAAGTTATTCCAGAAAAGCATATTATGGTTTTGAAGAATTATGAATCCCTATTTATTTATTTATGAGATGAAAATGAGTTTCTGCTGTGGGTGACGGCAAAATACCATCCCATACTAAAAACACCAGGAAAAGAATGGCTAGCATTAAAGAGGCTGGAATCCCTTCAGTGCTTTCGTACAGCAGAGCTGCAGCTATTTAACTATGGCAGGGTACCAAACAACATTGTGGCTGGCCATTGTTGCTTGAACAGTTTGATTTTTAAAACATTCAACTGAAATATAACTACCAGCCAAGTTGGAACAAGCGAGTCACGAGGACAGTGTTTTAAATGAAGAGTCAGCAAACAAGGGAAGAGTTTCCTGCTCCAGTGGAAAGTTGCTGTTCTGAAGACCAGGAGCCCCAGAGCAGTATCTCAGCCTAGCACAGCTACCAATTGCTTTTAAGAAAATTTTATAGTATAGAAGTAATGTGACTTTAAAAAGAAGGGGAAGGCCACAGCTATAAAATAAAATTCCTGATTTCTCTGTGGTAGGCCTCAGAAGGGCCATGGATCCCATCCCGGTTTGCTAAGCGCTGATCCTCACATCATAATCCAGAAACCTCTCCTCCAGAGAGCTTCCAAGGTTAAGTGTTTCAGGAGATGGGGATGGAGCAGAGTGGAGAGGAGAGAACACAGTGACCATGGCTGCCATGGTAGAACCCTCCCAGCTGGCCTTTGCTGCTGACGCCGCCCGGGCTCATCAGGCTGGGTGAGGTGGCTCTAGAGAGGTTTTTAGGAGGCACTGTTCCTGTTGGTGCTTTCAAACGTGCATGTTGAGACGCTGCTGTGAGCTCAGGGGTGGCAGCAGGGTGTGTGGGAGCCGAGGAGAGGAGGGCATGTGGTCCGTAATGATGCCAAGTGAAAAACAGAGACACACCTGCGTTGGGATATAAGGGGAGTGATAAGAGTAATTCCTGAATGATGGGGTTTTTGGGGGAAAGTGATGGGAAGGGTTGGTTTAAGAAATGTGGGGGAGCAAACAGGACTTAGATCTCGTGGTTTTTTGGGACTGGTTCATTTTAAGTAGGAGCCTTGGTACATCTGAGCTGGGCTGATATTGGTTCTTGCATGCCTCCCACCCCCCCACTCAGTGTTTTGCTTTGTGTTGTTTTATCTGCCAAAAAGAAAATAAATTCACAAAATATTTGCAAAGTTGCATGGCCACAGGCTTAAATACATACATATGAATTCCCTGAAAGCAATTTGCTTCAAGCCCTCAGTTCCAGACATCTCTCTCACTCCATCTGCTCGTTCAAGTACACAAGTTCCTTGGGAAAAATCACTTATTACATCACTGAAAAATGCCACAAAAATAGCTTTTCACTTAAGTTCCCATCCTCGGAGTTAACTCACATGGGGATCAGATAGATTCAAACGTTTAATAACTTTTTATTTTCCTTTCTCTTTAAACACAGGATCTCTGGTCGTGGAAGCAGGGTCACGTGGTGGATTCTTGGCAGTCAGCAGTCTGTGGAGCTTTTGCAGGTGCAAAGGATTATATGTTATACTGGGAAAGACTAAAGAAGAAAGGGAAAAATGTGCAAATCTATTAAGTATAGCAGAACAACATTCCTTTGTAATTCAAGTTTGTTTAGAAGAAAATGGACCAGTTGTTGTTTGGAAATAGGAAAGTCAGCAAAGGAAAGAGAAGAATGAAAAAAAAAAAAGACTCAGCCAGGGTGTCTGTTTGAAAGACAACCAATTTGTTTTTGACAAATTTCTGTTATTTAAAAACCAGGGGCCTGTCAGTCAGGCGTTGTGATTATTTCAAAGTTGATCTGGAAAAATCCTCATCCAGGAGAAACTTTGCTTGGGTGGGGGTTTGTGCAGCTGTCCGCTCCCAGCACTTCCCCAGGGGCTGAGGTGATTGCAGTGAGAGGCCATGATTCACCATCCATGTGACAGCTCTGACAGCCATGTAGATTAACTGGAGGCAGGAGAGCAGAGGAGAGCCCTGCTCAGCCTGGAGGCAAAAGCCTTCCACGGCAAAAAAACCCAGAGGACAAAACATCTGGGCAATCTCCAGACACTAGAACAAGAATAAAGAGTGGCAGAGTACAATACTGCACTATTTATTACCAAACGAGGCAGAAGTTAATTGAATTCTTCAATAGGCTTCTTGCTTGATTTTAGCCTACTGTACTTGTTTCAAAAAAAAAAAAAAACCAAGAGAGGAAAAAAATCAATTAATGACTCATCAGTATAGCTGACAAGTTTGAGGGAGGAGAGACTCAACTGTCTTAATAGAAAAAACAGATTAGTAGTTAAGAGATGGATAGCCAGAGCTTTTCCCCATGGAGCTAAAATACATTTTGAGATTCCAAACCAGTAACAGAATATGTGGAAAAAATAAATCCTGTTTAAAGAGGAATTATAGCATTTCTTGAAGTAGAGATTATCAAAAGCAAAGCTTGTTCTTTGATAACTTCAATTCAGAACCGTTACATCGTATGTAATTTTTTTAAAAATAAGTTGTGTTATGGGAAGTGAAGTATTAATAGCAGCAGAATTCCTGCAGAGACTGGGGCTTTGTTTTGAAGGGCACTGAAACTGCACAGCTGAGGGAAGGGACTGTGGCTGTAGCTGCACAGTTTAGTAGACTGGGTGTGTGAGCAGTGAGGGAATGGTTTAAGTAGAACTGATTCCATTTCGGGGCAGAAGGAATATTTTAGATGACCTCTCGTGGTCTTGTCCAGCTGTAATTTCTGTGTTTATGTGATGGGAAGGGAGTTTTATTGTGCTTAAAATCCCGCTGCTGGATTCTGCACTGACTTCATCAATCAGTGCAAACAAAATCAGAGTGATTAAAGCACATCGTTCATTTTTGTTCTGAAACAAATCAAGCTATCAGACTAAAAATGTTTAAAATGCAATCTATACGTCTGCAGGTGTGATGGGGATCATTAATTTACCTCTGTTGATTTCTTTACAGTCAGATTGATACAAAAACTGTGTTCGGGCATGTTCAGAGAGCTGGAAAGGTTATCTGATTTACCCAAGGCCTTGCAGAGTAATTTCCTGAAGTCCAATTTGGTGCCTCAGTTGGAAATCTAGCCCAGTGCCTCCAATTCCTTCTTTGAGTGCCTTGATTCTGACCAGCTGTGCTTGGACTTGCTACTATTTAATGGATGTTCAACAGTGTCTGCTGCTTTTCTAGCAGAAATATTGCAGAAGGAGCTTTCAGAGGCACACTGGGGAGACCTAACACTTGGTGTTGGAGGAGACACCGGATCCTGGAGCAGCACAGAGACTTCCAGGTCCATGGTGGTGGTAGATGGGACATTCAACCTACCCGCCTTCATAGGCTCCATTCCCTGAGCACAAATCTTTGCAAAGCTGGAGTCCTGTTTTGTAGGTCATGTTGTGATCAGTGATCATAAATATTCTCTGGGTCATCCTTCCAGCTTCGCTTCCTCCACCCTGGTTTTCCTTCTCTGTGCTTTGTTTCCCTATTCTTTCCTTTTCACCAGCAGTATTGTAAACTTCCTTTCTCATGTGTCCTTTGAGGACCTGCTTCAAAACTCACAAGGCTCAGCTCTTTCTGGAGCAGAACCCTCCCCTCTGTCTCCATTGCCTCCCTCTGCAGACATGTAACATGCAGGCTCTCCTTATTGATCTGTTCTGGTACTGCATCCATTGTATTTATATATTTATATCTGAAAATATTCAGCCTTCTTGCTGAGGGTAGGCAGTGGAAAATTATTTTCTGCTTTCTGAAGATTGGATTCCACAGTTAAAAATTATTAACTACCTACACATAGCTTCAAACAAGCGAAGCAAAAGCAGACCAAACTCTTTATCCCTTTCTTTCCATCCCAAAACAAAAGAAATCAAAACCTCACCAGTACCCTGTGAATAAAACAAGATGGATGCATGCATCCAAGTGATTTAAAATCTTCATGTTATAAACCTTAAAAGAAGAATGTTATCCAAAAAACAATCTTTACACAAAGAGATGCTGTCAAATGCCACCATGGTAGTAGTGGGATGGCGAAATCACACAGGCACACTTTTCTTCTCTGTTCTATGCTTGAATTCAATACTTTCTAAAAATATGTTAGAGGTCCTGAGGGGCAGGGTAATAAGATGAAACAAACTGAAAGAAAAGTCCTATTTAGCTTCCCTTTATGGCACACACCCGTGTCTGCGTGCATTGGTTAGTTCCTAGCTGAATTATAACTATTTGGCGAAGACAGAACCAAGAGCAACAATCTGTTGGATTCCATCCCCAGTGCCTGTGAAACGGCAGGAGTTTCAGGCAAAGTGCTGTGAGAGGCCTGGTGCTGCTGTGTTGAGTGATCCGTGGGGTTTTTATAGAAATGTAACAGGCATGAGCAGAGATACCAGAGATTTGGAATCTGCTCTGGCTCATCTGTTAATAGTTTAGTCCCTTGAGACCTTGTCCGGCTTTATCATCATCCCTGGTGTCTTAACTAGAGATGTTTGGAGCAGTGAGGGAGTGGGAGAAGGTGGTATCTGAGCAGGTGGTGGGGAAGAACCCAAGGGTAGATCTACATATTTTAAGCCTCAGGTTGTGTTTGAACCAAGCCTTGCCTCGTGTCTGAGCTGTTTGGACACCAGCCCAGATTTGGGCACGGGGTGGAGGCAGAAGAGAGGAGCACGTCCCCATGCTGTGGGCAGGCCAGGTGTGATTGTGACTGTGCTCCATGCTCGAGTCCCCTCTGGGCTTGAGCTGCCTGGCCGGACCACTGCACCCCAGCCCTGCAGTGTACCGGGGCAGGCTGTCCCAGGGGAGCTCCTGGGTGAGTCTTGTGTGTCCTCCAGGGAAGTGGGACACTAGCAAGGAAATCCTGCCATCGGGTATTAGCTGTCAGGAAAGCAAAGTACTGCCCTAGAGGTCTCCAGCTTGTCAAAGAACCTAAATGTCCGTTTGATGCGATTGAAAATTACCTCTGTTGAGATGCCTTCTTTCTCCTTATCTAAAAAAAGTGTGGCTTCACATTAATAATTAATGCTCTGTGGTGACAAAGTCACCGAGGATGGAGGTGCAAGCCTAGTGAGACATAAGGCACTAACGAGAGCTTTTTGCACATTAACAGGGAGGATTTCCCATCACTTTTGTTTTGATCTAATCGGCTCTGACAAGATTACACTCTGTGTCTAAAAGCCTCTTTAACTCCATAGCTCTGAATAAATTTTTGAGTAGTTCTCAAGATTTCCCTGCAGAGTCTGCTTGGACCGGGCTCCTAACCCAGAATTGGTTAAATTTCTGAGGAAAGAGTGCTTTGTCTTGGTATTTCTGCTGAAATCCAAAGAGGTTCTTGGGTCAGTTTTGCTCTGCCATTGGCAGGTGTTGTTCCCACACTGATAAAGGACCAGAATAAACTTCCTCTTAAAAAAATTTAACACAATATCAATAAAATAAAAGTTCAAATAAGAACTTATTGATTGAAGAGTTCTGAAAAAGACTGTTTGTGAACTTGGAAGTCAGTCAGTGTAAGAGGATGCTGTGAGGTTTAGGTTGGACCTGAGCCACTGAGTTCTTCAACCCAGATTTCCAGATTTGGGATTTGATCCTGAATCAGTCCTGGGTAACCTTCAGATGACAGTGCAGAAAATAATAATGAAGAAAGCCAATAGTACAGCTCAACATGGATTTTTTTTTTATTTTCCTAAGACGGGCTAATTCCGACAAGGACATTAGTCAAGCACAAGTTCTTGTCTCTTGAAACAAGCTTGACCTACTGAACTGGGCGGATATTGCAGAAGAGAGAGGAGAGGTCTGGTCAGATGACAGGAACACAGATTCAGGAGAAACCTCTGTGAAGGCCAGAAGGGTTCCCTGGACCCTTTAGAACAGGTGACTGAAGGAGAACTTTTCTTCTTCTCCCTTCATAGGATCTTATTTGAGGATTGTATCAAAGTACCTGTGAAACATTTTCCTGTAGCAGCAAATTCTACAGGCAGCCCCCTTACTGCGAGGACCCAGGGCTGTGTGTTGTTCTCAGGTGAAGTATTTCACTCTGTTCTGATGCTTTTATTTGTGTATGACAGCTAAAAAGGGTAGAAAGTGCCAGCAGGAACCTAGGGGAATATCTTTAATCTTCAAGACTTTTTATTCTTGTTGCCAAATAAAGGTAGACCATTCTCCTCAGGTGTCTGTCGCTAGCAGTTCCATCAAGAACTGGTCCCTGGGAAAGTGTGAGTAGCAGAGGGATTTTCTGTTTAACACCCTGAGCTCGGCTGATGTGTGAATATACAGTGACCATTGTAACTTCTTGGGAGACAGGTGATGAATTTCCCACTACTGAGTGAAGGTTTATTTTCCCAGTAGAGGAATTTGTGGCTCTGCTAGAAGTATTAATGAGCCAAGAGCCTTCTCCCATGTGAAAATCCATGTTTATGCCTACCTGCTGAGCCCAAGTCTTTCTAGGGCAAGGGAGAAAGGAGCCTTGTCCAGGAGTGAGCTGGTGAGTGACTCTGGACACAGACTGCCTGCAAAGTTGCCCTTTTCTCCTTCAGCTCTGCAGAGAGGTTGGAATGATTACAAGTGTGAGCCTGGATGTGTCTTGCCCATTTGATACTATGATGGTTTCTCTGGTTGCTGACTAGTTGAGCAGACCACAGCCTTATATGGCAGCTCTTGGAGAATTCAGTGACATCAGGAGTAGAATAACTAAATAAATAACAAGTGATTTAAAGATCTGTTGGGCCCTAATGTGTATTAGTGCAGTGCACAGCCCTCCTATTTTGAATGAGTAGACTCTGGCTGTACTGGTTTGTCTCTGTTGTATTAACCTGATGATTGGAAACAGTCATGTTTTAATTTCCTTCACCTGGCTGGAGTGGGTGGGACTGAGCAGTACCTCGCTGATGGTGTGGCCTGTTCCTGGATACCTGTGCACTAGCATTGAAGACGTCATTCTAGAATTACCTTGGACATTTAGGGTTAAGGCTGGAGCAAATTCATTTTGTCAGACTCACTGCCTTCAATAAAAAGCAGTTCCCAACAAATGCTAGCTTTAATCTTGTGTTTTTGTAAAGCATATACAAACTTGCTTTTAATTTAGCCGCTATCCTGCTGCTTGTTGTGCTTATGAAGCATTTTATTGTTGCTGTTGACGTTCTGAATTGATTGGTAAATCTGTCTGTACCAAATACTTCCCAGTGATGGAAAAAGAAACATTGAAATTTTAATAACAAAAGAGTAGGAAAGATCCAGATGTTAGCTGGGGAAAAATGAAAACCAATCAGCCTTGATTAAACTTTTCAGATAAGAATTTGGGAACATCGTGTCAGGATAAATTGTGTTTGTTCTAATCCCTCTATCAGGCAAGATTGAATCTGCTGCCAATAAGAAACTCTTAGGAACAAATGCATGAAAAAATTTACAGGGATCTGAATAAGGAACATAAGTTGGTCTGACTAACACATTACTATCAGTGCTGTAGCTGGGTGATGCTTTGAGATTTTTTGCTTGTTGCAGTTCTAACAGCCATGTGTTCACTGTTTAATTTTATCTTGTTCTGTTCTGTGGGCAAAGGAAGGGCTTCTACATCCAAAATTGTAAAGCCACTATTTTCCATGAAGATTATTTTTACCATTCTAAAAATACACCGCTGACATGAGCACCAAAGTTTCTATCCAGACCATTCCCTCAAAGCCTTTGGGTCACTTACTCAAAGTAAAAAGATTTCTGGCTCACAGTAAAAAGATTTCTGGACTGGAATTTAGTTTAATTTGCTCTTGGTTTCTGCTTTGACTTTTTGAATACAACCCATTTTTCTGCTTTTCAGTGAGGTACCACTGCTGGAAAGGTTCCGGCAGAGTGAACCACATGGGCTGACCTTATGGGAGCGGAAGCTGCTCCTAAACCAGGCACTTTGGGCTCTTCACTAACTCAGCTTTCCTGCTATTCTTGTTTGAGATCCAGGGCACTGCACATGTGCCTTACTGCATCTCCTGAACTGCCATGGGACATTCCTTAATTAACTGTAAGAAGTCAAGGAGGGTGCCAGCTGGCCCAGCCTCCTCTGTCATAAAACAGGGGTTTAATATGTTCAAGCTAAGGTGATGGAGAGAGAGAGATGCAGGTAAGAACACGAGCCAGCAGGGAAAATGGATTTTTTTCATTACTTTACACATTTTGGAAGAAATGCTTTTTCCCCTCTCCCATCCCAAGAAAAGAGAAATCAATTTTTTGACATTCCTTAAAACTTGGAACAGAAAATAGGTTATTTTTAGCTTATTCCCTGGGTACTGTGTAGGCTTCAGTCTTTGGAGTCACTTTGTTCCCTGCTGTAGCTGATACAGGATTTATACAAGCTCCAGAGGAAAAAAAAAAAAACAAGAGGAAGAAGAAAAGTTTCAGAACAAGTCTCTCTTTTCTCTCCCCACCCTTTCTTCCCCTGTCATTCTTCAGTTACTACTGTGCCTGTATTTCAGAAGTTTCCTTCACTTTGGCTCTTCCTCAGCATGAATTACTTACTTGAAATATTGTGAACAGAGGAGGAGAGATTATAGTTAATTTTAGGATGGGGAAATAAGGCAAAGGGAATAATATCCTGGGAGAAAAAGCAGCAAAGAGCTGGTCCCTGGATAGCACAAGAGGCCAGGCTGTAGCCACAGGGTTAGAATGTGGAGCCAGACACACACACGTTTGTGGGTGAGACATGCAGATGGATAAGCTGGATTTCTGGCTTTCGGGGGGAAAGTCACAGCTGAGCTGGCTGAGGCAAGTGAAAGTAATGAGCTCCAAGGGTGAAGTTTGGGAGTGATTAGAGAGAATAAAAATGGCCCTGAGGGGAAGATGGCACTTGTGGCAGCAGACTTCTAACAGTTTTCTAAGACCTTTGGGTGGCTTCACATTGTTGTTATCCAAAGTGGAGCTGATTTCGTTTGTTGGAGATGAGCTCCATCCCAAACACTGGCTTGTCTTTTTACCTTGAAACAGAGTCCCAGGTCTAACAGTCCAGATCCAGTCTGTCTCTATCTAGTGGTTAGCTTTGCCCCTGAAGCTTGTGTGTTTCAGGTGCAGAGCATCTTTTTATCTTTGTAGCATTTGAATGGTCAGACTTTAATTCTCGAGGCCCAACACAGTGGGACTGGTTTATTTTCCCACCTCTGCAAATGAGTAAGCAGGTTCTTCCTTTCAGACCTGCTGTAGGTGTTGGAAGTGGAATCCATTATCCTTAAAACCTTCATGTGTTCATACATGTAGAGTCCAAAACAAAAGGACAGTGGTCTCCCTGGGAATGTTTGGATTTACAGTTAACTAGTATAGGGCTGTTTTCTTATGTCAACACACAGTAACAAAACACTCTGTGTGCAGACCCTCGACAAACGTACCTGGGCTCTGACAGGCGGAACAGGCATTAATAAGAGAGCAGTGTTGACCACAGCCCTGGGAATTATAGGCAGTGTGGCATTCATATTCACCCAACAACGTCTCACTTGTGTTTGGTATTTTAATTTTCTCAGGTGGATTTGCAGCTGTAGTCACCACACCTCTCGACGTAGCAAAGACGAGAATCATGTTGGCAAAGGTAAGAGCGAAGGAGTCCAGCAGACACACAGGTGACTGGCCTGGGTAGTTCCAGGCTTTCTGTAGGGTCGTTACAGAATGAAATCCAGCCCCTATTAAGAATCATTTCTGTTCTTGTCCTCGAAGGCAGGATTAGATGTGAACAGGCCCTGCATGCAGAACTAATGAAATTGTTGTGTTCCTTGCCTTGAATTGCTCCTCTGGTCCTTTCCCAAAGAACTTGTCTGAAAGAAGACTTGGGCTCGTGCTTGACTTCCAGAGTCTCATGCAGTGTTTTTAGGAGAAAATCCTTGCAGAGTCAGACACCCAAAGTTAAACTGCGCATCAGGGATTTATTCCTCTGTTGTTTTGATAACTGTTGGGCTTCAGAGTGTGTGTATGTGTGTCTTTTCTGAGGAGGGCTTGGCGCTGGATTTTCTGTCCCAAAATTTAAAGCCATAGAGATTGTGATGGCCTACATCTGTCAACCAGAGCAAAAGGAAGATTGCTTATGAGATCAGAAAGTTTAGTAAGTTCATAAATTGATAGTGGATCTGATGTTCCCATCATCATCTCACTGACCCAGAGCAGAGCTGACAGCTACGTAGCTAAAAGCCCTGAGCAGGTGGATATTCCTAAAGCCTTTCTCTGCCCTGAAAAGAGCTGTTGTGTTGGCAAAGGACAGGATCCTGGAGGTCGTATGGGTGGTTTTTACCCTGCTGCGTATGTGTCTCAGTATGGGGGTGTAACTTGTTAATAACCTGCACCTCCCCAGCCAAGTCACACACATCTGTGCTCACCACATTGCTGGCTGTATCTGTCATTGCTGGGTTGCATCTGCTGCAGATTCTTTGTCTTTCAATAGTGTGGGTGATAAAACTGTAAGAACCAGGTTTCAATTATCTGTGCCCCTGTCCTGGGCAGCCAGGTGAACATTGGTAGGGGAAGGAGGGTGCTTTGAGGTGTTCTGAGACCGTTCAGACAGCTTCTTTATATTAGTTATCCCCACAAATTAGATCACACATCTAATTTGATTATCTGTAGTCCTGATGTTTGTCCTCTGCTTTGCACTTAAGGTAATTTTCACATGCAATATACTGCTCAGGTTTTGGGGCTTTTTTAAAAAATCTCAAGGATGCTGTCCTCCTGCAGTGAGCAGCAAAGTTGCTTGTTGGTGCTTTGAGAGTGTGTTTTTATTAAGGCCTATATCTCTGCCAACAGTGTCCACTCACTCTCTGTCTTCCTCTCTGTGGTGCAGGCTGGTTCCAGAAATGCCAGTGGGAATGTTTTGACTGCCCTTGGTGGCATCTGGAGGACACAAGGCCTGTCAGGGTAAGGACATGCTGCACCTGAGGTGTTGTATCTCTGTGTGTCGGGGGGTGGGAGAGGATGGGATGGTCTGCTTATATTTAAATACTGTCAGAGAGAAAAGACTTGTCGTTGCTGTACACCTGGACAGGGAGCACGTAGCTAAGAACAAGTCCCTCAGGGAGGTCTAATGTCATTGCCTTAGCACTGGCTGGGGACAACGTCCCGGGAAGAGCACAGAAATAGGGATTATTGGGAGTATATCCGTGGTACAGTCTCTAAGCGCAGCTCCAGGTGTTGGAGGCGAGGGAGGCTTTGTGTTAATAACCCATGATAGACTTTTGTGAGTGCTTATGTTTTGAATCCATTTAAATTCAGGCTTGCACATCTTGTGGTGATGAGGACCACAGTTTCCTCTGGAGGTGTGTGAACCCCCCCCCGAGATGTTGGGGAAGGACAGCATAGGAGTCTCATTTCCCTTATGGACAGTCTTTTCCACCTCCTGGCAATTTCTGATGGTGTGGAAGTTTGGGGTGATGTCAATACAGTCTCTTAACTACCTCACTTTGCTCAGGCCTGAGACAGAGAATTCCTCTCCTGACCTTGGAGTGGTGTGGGAACACAGATTCCTCTGCTAGCATTTGTAGAACATTTTGAAGTGTCACAGGCTTATAAATTATTATTAATATTTACCTGCTTCATTTACACCACCTTGCCCTCTTTGGAGGTGTGACTCATACCAGTTGTTCTCCACTCATAGTGAATATATGTCCTAAACAACTTCTCCAGCCCATGAAGTTTAGCCTGTGCTACCTTCAGCAGGGCTTGTGTCCCACCTGCCCGTGGCCTGGAAAGAGAAATGGAGAGATTTTTGGAAGCTTTACTTAGGGCTTTTCCCTGTAATGTTGCATAGGTTTTTAACCCCCTCGCTGTGGCTGATGCTCTCAGGCCGCTGTTTTAACCGTTGTAAACCGTTCCCAAAGCATCCTGCACATCGCTGCTCTGTGGGGGACAGCTTTCTCTGAACATCTGATCTCTGCTTGCCCAGCTAATAAAAGTTCAGTCCTCTTTCTACACATGTGGGAAATAATTCAAAACAAATTGCAGGAAGTTCCTGAACACCGATTCCAGGAAGACGTCCAGCTGTGCCCCCAGGCAGCGCTGAGATGGGTTGTCTCAGGTTTGCCTCTCTTGAGGTGATGAGGTGATGTGGCAGTAGATGAGGTTTGAGTCCTGCATGGCTTGGTGGACTCTAAGGCATGTTTTGAAAGGGAATGGGAGAAGTGAGGCCTGCTGATGGCAGTTGAGCTCTGAGGGGTGTGAGGAGGCATGAATTTGGCCGGGGAAACCTCCCCCATTCCCCAGCCAACAGCGAAAAGTAGAAATGTATGTTTGTGTTCTTTTCAGGGTGTTTCAGCAGTACCCTTTTCTAAACAACCCAAAATTAAACTCTGCCTAAAGATAGTACCCGTGGACTAGGACCAAAGGGAACACAATTCAGTTGAAATCAAAACAATAAGTGATCTGGAGAAAAAGTAACATGTAAAGGAGGCCAAGCTGCGTCAGCTGCAAGGAAAAGGAAGAAAGTCTTGGGAAAAATAAACGTAGAGGCTGCCATGCCTGCTGCCAATTATAAATCTATTAATCAAAAACAATAAAAATGTCGGGCTTTTTTGGCCAGTTGCAACATGACATGATTTATGGCTCCTCTAATAAATCTCGTGCTTGAAGAGGAGGAATTCAGAGGGCAGAAAGACGCATTGCTTATTGCCACCTTATTAAAACCAGAGCACAGGGCTCAGCTTCCTGGTCTGCACCTAGTAAATCCCTCTGCTTCACGCCAAGAAATTTCACATCCCTTTCTGTCCAGGGAGAGCCAGGCCTGCGGGGGGAGGTGGGATAGGGATGGGCTGAGAGGATCCATGTGCCTCTTCGCTCTTGCCAGCGGAGTAGATGAACCATTCACATGAAAGGGGCTTTTCATCTTGTCCGACTGCTTTTTATGCAAGGAGGTGGAGGTGTTTGAAAGCCGTGGATGAAGCTTCACAACTCATTGGTGAGAAAGACGAGGGTTGTTGGAGTGATAAATCTGGTGAGATGGGTTGTCCCAGCCTGTGTGTAGCTGGGGAAGGAGCTGGCGGCTTGTGCCGGGTGTCCTGTTCCTCCAGTGAGGTTCCTGGTTGGAGTGGACTTGGTGTGGCAGGTGTGAACCACATTGCTTGTACTCCACAGCCAGGTCCTGCTGGCTGCTGTGCAAAACACAAGCTGCCCACAGAGTGAGCGTGGTGTGAAGCTGTAGCCAGAGAAAAGCAGTAGTTTGTCTCAGCATGGCCACCTTGTTGGTCCAGAGGGTAACACACGAGTTTTGTGGCTGAGCACACAGTGCCTTTTTCAGCGCTGGCCCCTTTGTGCTGTGTCCAGGCCCTGCAGTGCCTTATCCACTTTTGCAGGGAAGTGGTGGATTCACCATCCCTGGAAGTGTTGAAACACCATGTAGATGTAGTGCTTGGGGACATGGTTTAGTGGTGGGCTTGGCAGTGGGTTAATGGTTGGACTTGATGATCTTAGAGGTCTTTTCCAACCTAAATGATTCTATGATCCAGAGGGTAACTGCAGGGGTCCTGTTAGTCTCCTATTAGGGGTTGAGGAGTGGCAAAGTGCCAGGTGAAATCTGTGCAGACAGAGAGCAAATACAATGAGACAGCAGACCTGTGCCCACCAGAGCAGTTTCTGATGGGCCAGCAGAGATAAATCCAATTTATTTCATCTGCTGATGGGGGCAGGCATGGCCCAGTGGGGACCAGTTTGGATAAGACCTGTGGCAAAACTCAGCTTTCCAGATTTGGGATCTCCCTGCAGGTGATCAGCTCTGCTCTCCCCCAGGAGGGAGCCCATGGGGGAAGTGTGGATTGGAGAGGCCATGGGTACAGGTGGGAATGGGAAAGTGGAGGAAGCAGGGCCAGGATTCTTGGAAGTGATGGTTAGTAATAGGGGTTGCCAGGGATGCAGCTTCTGGATAACTCAGTTATCAGCTGCTGTTTGTGTAATAGAGGTGTCTCGAGTGGGCTGTTCTGGAAATGAATGTCTGCCACTGCTCCCGTAATGAGGCCGCCTAATTCGGCAGGAGAGGGATGGTGTGTGCTTTGGGAGCGATGCTGCTCCATACGATTTACCCTATCAGTGCTCTGTCCGTACATGCCTTGTACAAATTACTCTGTTTTAAAGCTGTCATTATGGTAATAGACCCAATTGCTGTCTAGTAAAGCCATAAAATGTTTCCATCTGCCGGAGCGCTCCAGGCTCCTTAGCAAAGCTCATTACAGCCAGAGTTCCTGCAGCCAGAGGTTTCCCTGTGCAGCACGAGTAGCCAGGCACAGGCCGGGAGCAGGGAGCTCCTGAGCAGTCAGGCCTCACCGGGAATTACACCTTGTCCTGCTGTGGACATGCTCCTGGCAGGGACCATGCAGTGTTTGGAAAAGCCAAGGGCAGTGTCCCTGCAGAGCTCAGTCCAGACTGAGGGCAGTACATCCAGGTGGGGGGGATTCCAAACGGATTCAAGCCTAATGTTTAATCCTTGCTTGCCACAAAGGAAGCCTGTAATCCTCTGGGGGAATACACTGGCCTATCCTGAAACTGTTGAACCAACTGGGAGCTTAGATGTGTCAAGCAATTGGCTTTGCATGAGTTTCCTGTTAATTTCCCAGAACTATTAGGATCAGGCACCTAAAAATTGTGGTGGCTGAAAGCACTACAAATTGAATATTCCAAATTGAATTGAATAACCCTGCTCCATCCCTGCTGGACTCTCTCTCTGTGTTACTGGGAGCAGGCTGCTGTGGTGAGCAGGGCTGTCTCTGCAGTGGGGGAGCCCCTGGCAGAGAGAGGAGGTCCCTCTGCCCAGGCTGGATGGGGGCAGCAGAGCAGATGCTTCCCATCTATCTGCAGCCCTTCGTGTGGATGTGTCTGAGCTCCTGCCATGAAGACCTTCTGCCCTTTCCTGCTGCACCTGAGGAGTGTGGAGAGGGGTTAAAAATCACAAGCCTTGGGAGCTCTGTGTTAGGGAAGTCCAGGCAGATTTCCTTCAGGGAGCAGTGGAGTGGGATTTAAGAAATCAGCAGGACAAAAGTTTTTCTTGGCTTTGTTTTCGGAAGCTGGCCGAGCAACACCCGCTCCCCGCTCATCCTCTGAAGCCACGTTTCCTTTGCCCTCAGCTTGTTCGCAGGTGTCGTCCCACGGATGGCAGCCATCAGCCTGGGAGGCTTCATCTTCCTGGGGACATATGAGAAGACTCGCCAGCTGCTGCTCTGAGCCAGCCCGGCTGGTCCTGCTGGTGGCCACCGAGGAGCTGGAGAAGCCGGAGCACAGTCTTCCTCCTGCCACAGCAGCTGTCCCGCAGGCTGAGAGCCACTCTCACTGTTAGAGAAAACTAAATCCTCCAATAATCCAATTTCCCAAACATGAAATTTTCCTGCATGGAAAGTGAGTGAGGTCATTGTGAGAGTTGTGCCAAAAAAGTAACGTTTGGGGGGTAAACAGCTAATTACGGTGGCTGTGAAAGGCGTTATTAGAACTCCTGCAGGGCAAGTGTTTTGGAAACCTCCAGCTCGGGGGTTGAGCTGGGAGGCTGAAATAAAGCAAGTTTTCATCATTCAGTGGCACCTGCCTCGTAACGTGGGGAGGGGAAGGGGCTGATAGAGTTACAGCCTTGCTGCCCTCCAACAGCACCAAAAGTATTCTGGGTTGGGAGAGCTCTTTGTAAAAGACAATCATCCATTTGTTTCTGATTTGAGCTGTATTTGTGGAAGTTTATATTCCTGTTTATACCTACAGGTGCTCAGCAAGCATTCCTGTGTGGGAGCCAGTGCAGCTTTATTAATCAGACTCACATTTCTCCAGTAAAAGCACAGGCTTGTATTATTTTACAGCTGTGCTTTTGCAAAGGCATGGAGCTCTGCCTTCCTTTGGTCTTCATCCCTCTGCGGCTGAAGGAGCAGGAGGTTCAAGTGCTGAAGCCCAGGAGGAAGCCTGGGAAGGCAAGGCAGGGAGAACACGGGAGTTCTCCTGCTATGTGTGGATGGATCCTGAGGGCTCTCAGGGGGCTGCTGGCAGGCAGAGCCAAACTCTGCTGTGGTTCTCGTGTAGGAAACAGAAGCTGTAGCGGCCAAAAAGGTGCAGGGACTAGTATGGTGAAAAGACCTTACTGGAATTACTCAAAATCATTATCAGCATCAGTGCTGGGAGCTCTACATTTACAGCCGCTTGGCTGAGCGGTGCTGTGGAGCGCGTTGGCGTGGGCCTCTCTGGGTGGGCAAAGCCCAGGGGCTGCGGCAGCACCAAAAGGCCCCTCCCTGGGCTGTGCCAGCGCGATGGGTGACGGGGCTGGGTCAGGCGGTGTTGTCTCACACCTTGCCCTGGGCTTGGCCACGGTGCTGGGAAGCTCCTCACGCAGGGGGTGCACAGGTGGGAGCTGCCGTGTGTGGGCTGAGGCGTGCTGGGTGAGCAGGGCAGCCATCAGGTGTTGTTCCGGTGGCACCGCGCGCCTGCTCCGTGCAAACTCCCTCCTGGTCATCCCAGCACGGGTGTACCAGGGATGCTGTGCTCCTCCTGGAGTGCTGTAGTTCAAGTTTGAGACTGTTTGCCTCGCGAGGATGATACACAGGTAGGTGGAGGAACAAATGCCAAACCAGGTTAGTGCATGACGAGGGGGCACAGATCTGACCCGGCCCAGCATGACTAAGGCTGTCATCCCATGACATAGTAATGAGACTTTTTTAGAGGCCAAAAACTTAGAAAATAGTTGGCAGACAAGTAAAACATACAGAACAAAGGACTTAATTCTTAAAAATAATCTTCAATTAAAGTGGGGAATTTCAGCCAAGTCCCATACTGGCTGGTTGTTAACGCTACCCGTTACCAAGGCTTGGTGTAGCTGTTCCTGCCACTTGGAGGTTGTCTCTCTTTTATGACATTCTATATATATAACAGAGCCAATTTTAGGGGCTGGGGGAGGGAGGAGATTTATTACTCTGTCTCAAAATCTAACTTATATTTGCTCTTTAAACATGGTGAAGGGGTTAGCAGTGCAGTTGACGCATTTAATTACTTGTGCTGTAAATAATCATCTTTAATAAGTTGTTGGGTCGTGATGCCTTTTTTTTGTTGTTTTTATTTAACATTGCATAATCAGTTTTTGTCATCACCGTTTTGGATTTATTTTTTTTAATTTAGAAAAAACCCCAACATAAGCCAAACAACTAGCCAAATTGTTTTAGCCAGCCTAATGGTGGGAGGAGATGCACCCCCAGTGCTTCCCGTTCTCCTGTGCTGGTGGCCCAGCTCCACATCCCAGAGCGCTGTGGGAAAACCAAAGGCACCTAGGAACAGCACCAGGTAAGTGAGAGCCCCAGCAGGTGGCCAGGGCTGTTCTGCATGTACCAATTTTTCTAATCCTGATGAAAAGGACATTTTTAGTTTGGGGACTATGGGGGGGGGGGGGAAACAGACCTAAAAATGTGGGGGTTTTCCCTTTGCCTTGAGTTTTAGCAATGTTTTGTTCAAGTTTAGCAAATCTTAAACATTAATTTTAGCCCATTATGGAATAAAGTAGGATAATACCTGAATCTCAGACCAGGCACAAGCCTCCTAAAGGCTCTTTCTTTTCCATTTTAAAAAAATTTAACTCTTACATGTGTTAAGGGACTTTGAGTAGTCTCAGACAACCTGCTTTATACCCAAAGTTATAATTTGGAGGAGGAAATACTTTTTTTTTTTTTTTTTTTAAAATACACAGACACTGAATTGAGATTTTTAGTTAAAGCAGGAATTCAGGCTTATCTCCAAGGTTGCCGCTGGAATTTCCATCCAGGGTGGGGTTTGGGAACACCAGAGGTGTTCACAGCTGCAGCTGGGCATGGTGCTGTCCTGGCTCTGTTTTCACTTACACACACGCTCACACCCCCCCATCTGTTCTGTTCTCAGTGCCAAGATAAGGGGGATTTGCCAGATACTAAAGCAAGCTGATATACTGGAAATCTATTTCTTATGAGTTCTTTATTCTGTCTTTCAATCCAGCCCCCAAATTCCACCCCATCCACGCACCAGGCTGCCAGAGCCTCACGTTGTTCCACAGTATCTCATGATCCAATTTCAGGAGCGGGTACATTGGCAGTTGGTTTGCATTTTCACCAGAGAAAGACAGAAAAGAGTATAGCAATGGATTAGAATTTTATTTCATTTTCAACTGAAAGTCCCAAAAGCTCACTCTCAACAAAACAGTTGTAATATTATAAATGAACCTTTATTAAAGACACTTCAATGCCATTTGTTAGACACTTCAATATCTTACATGTTTTTCAATGTACAACATTGTACCAAATTTTCTAATAAATAAATAACTTTGTACACAAAAGTAATACTTCCTCTTTCACATTGCCTCTTAGAAGCAGCAAATTCACATATTTAGTGGAAGTCATAACATTAGGCAGTTAACTTTACTCAGAAACATTATTTTCAAATGTTAATGTGGCAAATATGCTTTTGTATCCGCAATGGTGATGACATTTCCGCCAGCAAAATGAATCCATTGTATCATTCCCATCTTCCCTGTGTCCCTGGTTCCATGAGTCGGTTCTGGAGCACTTTTCCCTTTGGTGAAGGGAAAACTATGCTTGGTTTATAATTTTCTAACATCCATTTCCTTTGCTTTGAATAAACTTGGCACTCAACATAATTCACCACCTGTCTCAAAGTGCAAACGTGTCAATAGTCAGGAACTGGTACAGACAGGTACTGGCTGAATTACGCCTCGATTCATCCAGGGGCAGCTGCTGCTCTGCACTGACACTCTCAGCAGCTGCTGGGCACAGAGGTGAGGTCCTTCCCTCAAGGTAAGCCTGGGCAGGACCAGCTTCTAATAACACCAAGGGGGCACCTTGCATCTCTGGAAGCCCACATGTGTGGGGCTCAGGCAGTTCAGATCTAAGTTCACCCTAAGTGATAGATCTGAACTGGAAATTAAGTGTTTCTGCCCTTGTCTCTGATGCTTGTTTTGAGCCCCAGTCCTAGCAAAGGTGGATTCCCACCAGACTCGCCCTCAGTGGAACTGGCATTTGAGTTGCTCCTAAGGAAAAAAAGTAACAACCCCCCCTAATAAACCTTCTCCCAAAGTAGTCATCACCAGAGTTAGCAACCTCATGTTAGCAGAACTCAAATCACAAAGAACTGGGAGTCCTCCATCCACAGGTAATGACGCCAACAGAAAGCAGCCCTTCTATAAATAAAAAGCGTCACAGTGAAGTCAGAAGTGACAAAGATCTGTTTGACTGAGGTGGGTATTTCTTCACCCCCCCCATTAATGGATGAACTTAAAAGACCACATAAAAATATTTGGGACATCGCCATTGAACAGTCTATCCAACCATAAATGCATGGTTCTCCTTCTAAATGAGTGTATTTCTGACTAGCCCAGAACTGCTACACGAGGCAGCATAACTCACTTGAAGGTGGTATTTTCATAATACAGAGTCTGGCTGCAGATGGGGCCAATGGTGTTCAACTACAAAGTGTAATATTGCGTTGCAGGGGGAAAAAAAGCATCGGATGAATCAATGGTACAGCTGTCCCCTTAGGAGTGCGATTTAGTTTTGTTGACAAAACAGCTCTATGGTTTCCAACCCCCTCCAGAACAGATGTGTTTTTTGGGTGTGAAAATGCATTATACTGGCAGGGGTTATTCCCTCTAAGCAGGGCAAGGCTGGATGGTTACAGGCACCTCAGGCAGGTAAAGCTGGATCCTCTGGGAGTGAGTGTGGTGGCGATCAGTGCTGTGACAGCTCACGTGGCAGGTAACACCTTCTGTGATGATGTTTTTGAAAGGTGCACTGTGTGAGACCACCCCTGGTTTACCTCACAAGTTATTTATTTTGGTAACGACTGCTTCCTAGCCATGACAGCCTTTTCCTCTGGTTGTTTTGGGGCTCCACACTGTTGCTGAGTTATTTAGTGCCTCCTGTGTGGTCCACAGTTCAAATAGTAATTTTTATGCAGTTTTGAAAAATAAAGGAATTTAAGTTCTTCCACCAACAGGAAAATATCAGGTTGCTCTGTAATTTCCCACTGCTTTTTTTTCCTTATAAACTTCATTTGAAACAGTTGAAGATCTCTGTTTAAATGTGTTAAGTGCAATAAATTTCAAAGGGGAAGGAAATTTGTGCTAAGTAACCCAATTGATATTTAGAATCATGCACATGGCCGGCTCGTGTCCAGCCTCTCATCCACCAATACAAGTCTCCTTCCACAGGGCTGCTCTTGGTCACTTCTCTGCCCATCCTGTACCTGGGATTGCCCCAACCCAGGTGTACTTGATGTAAAGGCTCTTCCATTGAAAAGAGGACAGTCCCTTTGGAACAGTCTGGCTTTTTAAAGTTCTGTGTATGCATTTAAGGCACCAGAATTATTTCTCTCACAAAGTTTAACAGCAACCTGATACTGAAAACAATATTGCCAAAATTGTAAAATTTCACTCAGTTATCCATGCACTAAAGATTAAAATAGCCTCTGTAAAAGATATATATATATTTATATATATATTTATATATGAAAACTCTTATGTACAATTGTATCAAATACTTTTCTCTTTACACAATATTCCCTTGCATTTATGTGCTTCATATGCAAGTTGACTTTTGAACACTTCATACTTCTCAGGGAAGTTTTAAACTATGTACAATCAGATGACGCTCGAACAGGAGTTTGTTCCCCATACAAGCTTGTTTCTCATACCTCAGTCGGTTGCCTTTGACAGGTCATCAGTTCGAGATTCGAGGTAGAAGTAAGTAGCCTATATACTCTGTGCAAAAAAAAAAAAAAATTTTTAAAAAAAATAATAATAGTGGGTTTGTCAATTTGCACTGTCAGTCTGTGCTCTCAGTCCGGTGACCTGGTCGGTGGCTTCGGCTCGTGAGCGGAGTCACAGGGCTGGGCTCCGTTGGGCAGCAGGACCTGCTCCACCTCTGCTTCACTCTGCAGATCCAGTAGTGCTGGGGGCATCTCGGGAAGCACATTCAGTTGCTTTAATGACCCTCCTGCTGGTGAGGCTCTTACCAAATTAAGGTTGTTAAGCTCTGAAGGCTTTGCTGCTGCCTGTGAAGAGCCTGCAAAAACCCGAAGGACAGAGGGGTTAGCTGATGCTCAGCCTGCCAGCACTCATCCTCCACAACCCTGGAGGTCTTTTCCAGCCTTAATGACTCCATAATTCTGTTCTATGATAAAACCAACCCCGCTGCTATCATTCACACCCCTGACTCAGTTGGAAAGGGTGATGGGAGCACACAGGACCCTGCTGTAACCCTGACAGTGCATTTGAGGAGCAGAATCGACCCCCAAGGCAGCACGTACCGTGTGTGTCTGCGAGCAGCGGGCTGGCCGAGCTCACGGGCCTTATTCTGTCGTGGTTGCTGGGGTAGAGGGTCCCATCTGTTTCCACCCTCTTGCCGCTGGCAATCCCGTTGCAGGGCTGAGGATGAAGAAGG
The DNA here is from genome assembly GCA_013396775.1 of Cephalopterus ornatus. NCBI lineage: Eukaryota > Metazoa > Chordata > Aves > Passeriformes > Cotingidae > Cephalopterus > Cephalopterus ornatus. The sequence goes on along the minus strand of VZRE01003958.1, from coordinate 593,999 downwards.
CTGGTGCCTGCACCCCTCTTCCTATTCCGTTCCTTGCTGCTCAGTGCGTTGGGGTGGGGGTTTTCCACAGTCTTAAGGCTCTCGGGGTAGTACTCGGAGTCCCTGGGGTAAATGTGGACATTCATGCTGTCCGTGCTGCTGCTGCAGTCCGTGCACACCACGGGCAGCCCATAACCTTCAGGGGAGGAAGGGAAAACAGCAACAAACCGAGATGAGCAGCTGGAATTGGTCAGCACTGGAGCACACAACTTGCAGGTGGAAAGGGCAGCTCTGTTTAGTTTGGTGTGGGAATCTCTCACTAAGTAACACAGACACTTCCTGGTTTTACACAGGGCCGCCACACACCTGCTTTTCAGAACTCTGCAGCCACCATCACTAAAGGTAGTTTCAACTAAAAGGCTTAGCTGGTTGGGGTTTTTTTACTTCAAAGAATTTGTGACTTTTTTTTTCTTTTTAAAATACTTGTGCATTTATTTCCTTTCCCAGGCTTTCCAGTCAGGGTAGAAATGCGAAGTGGAACTTTCTGCTACCTGCTTTAAAATACCAAGTTTACCTTTCTCATTTTTGTACTGGTGCTTTAAAGGGATCACCATCAACTCACACTGTTATCTCAAGATATGCTATTACTGTTAGTGGGAACAAATAGATGAGCCGAAATCAAAGCAGTTGCAAGCAGGAAGGAGCTGCTAAATGTTGAAAGTTAATTTCCTTAGTGCACTCAACAACTTTCCATTATTAAACTTTTCAGTTTCTCCTGGAGAGAAAATTTGTTTCACTGGCTCTTTTTGTGTGGCTGTTACAATACAGCACGAGAACAGAAAACACATCCTAAAAACAGAAAAGTATGAGCGTAACATCCAAGGAATTGGCAAAGAGCAGAGGCAGGTGTAGTGCCCAAAACAACCTTTAAATTTTGAAAATAAATAAATTAAAATGAGGCTGAGCTTTGAAGTCGACAGCCTCTTTCAAAGAGTGTGAAAAAATTTAACACCTTCAGTTTAAAAGTGCTCTGCCATTTTAGGGATATTTCAAATCAAAATTCCCATCAGCCAGCTGCAAGAAACGGTGATCGTGAGCTTTCGTCCCTCTCTTTCTGATGGTTCCTCGAATTCCAAGTATCCAAGCTTGAGAGAGGATCAAAGCAAGCAGGAGAAAGTAAATTTACTGTGCTCACACCTGAGAATCATTCTGGGCCTTTTTTTTCTCTGAAGGTAAAAATTTCTCATGTTAATTCTGACTTGGAGGGCTTTCTGATCTGTACAAACACGAAATGCCTTCCCAGATTAATGGGCTTTGTACCTGTCTTATCTGGAACAAGCATTCCATCAGCCATGTCTTCAGTTTTCCAAGTGTCTTTATTATAGCTGATACACAGCTTGGGCTGTCTGCAACCTACAGCAGGAGCTTCAACATCTGGACACCTTCCAGCATCAGTCTGACACATACCTGTAACAAACCAACCAGCTGGTTAAAGAGTACAGCCATCTGCTCCCAGTTAAATGACTTGTTAGTCTTACTTCTACTGTAGAAGGGAGAAAAAAACAGCAGTGGAGATAACAGATAATTTTCAGATAACGTTTAACAGAATAAATCCTGTACAATCTCAGGGGAATCTCAGTTCAGAACGCTTAACTTCTCCTCCCTAACGTGCTGTGTTTAAATACTGTGGAACCCCAACATTTAATTTCTAAGCCTGAAGGCAGGGACAGGCAATGTTAATGTATTTTCTAGTAGAACTTAACTACGGGTAAATCTGATGCCAAAAAACTAATCCAAAATTAGCAAAAAAACAGTCCTTAGGGCCTGACTGAGCAGTTTCTGAGGCAGCCTGCTTGCAGGAACACTTACTCCTGGGAGAGGAGAGCTCTGTGAAGTTAAAGACATTCCTGCTCTGCATAAATGCAGGAGCCAGAGAATTGCATTATGAAGATCTCTCAGATAACTCACAAGTATTTTGGGCTGCAGTTTCTACCTTCCCCATTTCAAGTCCAGGTACAGCACTGCAGAAGAAACAACTAAAGCTTTTCTCACCGTTGCTGTCGATGTGCCCGTTGGGCTGCTGGGTGTCCACTCTGATGGCCACGTCCTGCCGGTCTGAGAGAGTCCCCTGGGAGGACAAGTAGCTTGGCACGTCAGGAGGCACAATAGTCTCATCTAGAGCAGTGGGGGCAGAGAAATGTCAGTTCCCGGTAAGATTTTCAAAGGCAGATAAAATCACGTTTTCAAGAGAAATTTGGGACCAGATCTAGAACTGGTATTTTCTTTAGATGCTAGGCTGGAAACTGAGCTGCCTAAGTACTCTTCTCCCTTCAGAAGCCCCACTCCTGGTCTTTAAAAGCTTAAAAGCTGTGAGAGATAATGCTGATAAAGGCACTTTGAGTGTTTGCATTTGGCATGGTCAGTACAAGGTAGGTGGAGTGGAACTGTTTCTTCAGGACAAGCAAATCCTTCCCTTTCCCCTGAAAATCAAGAGTCCCTTCTTTGACTCAAGCCTCCTCTCTCCTGAAGTCAGGAGTAAAAGGAGTCTGGAGAACAGGGTCATAGATTCACTTAAGCAGGCAAGTAAGTCTTAAGCCCCTTGCCTGTCCCTGGCTCTCTCCATTTTTGACGAGGCAATTTCAGTTTTCCTTGTCACACAAAACCAGGTGGAACTCAATTACACTAGGCATGAAGCCCTAAATTTTCAGGACTGAAAAAAGTAGTTAAAAAAGAATCCCACTCATACATCACACTGCTGTTAGGGTATCTAAGATTTCCTACCTAGACCATGTCTTTAAAATCCTGTCATACTCTATCTAAAGCTACGCATAATATAGGAAGGCTGCAAATCCCAGCAGGGTGGGAAAGCCTTAGGCTGGTTCTTCCATACTTATGTTCTCTTCAGAGGCTGGATAACATAGAGGGCAGGAGACTTTATTGCCACTGCAACACTTATTTCAGCACCACATTATCCCTTCTGCACATCAGGAGGAAGCAATAAACATTACTTCTTCCCTTAAAAAGTAACAGATACCCCACATCAGCAGGGCTACAACAGCTCTTACAGCCAACATGGAAAAAGGGATTCCAGCTTCAAAGTCTAATTTTTCAAGTTTTGAATTTCAAGTCTTTGAAAATACAAATTCCCAAGAAGTAAGACAGGTTCTCAGCATCATGGACATAATCCAGACTGTCTCAAGAGTTATCATTTATGGTCATGGAAAATCAAAGTAGCAAAGCAATGGCTGGAACTACTGCCAAGTGGAAAAGACCTTCCTGAAGAGGAAGCCAAGGGGAGAAATGCAGCTCTGAACCTGCCTCAGCAGCAAGTGAAAGCTGGTTCCAGCTCTGTGAGCCAGGAGAACCATGGACATAAGACAACAGCTGCTCCACTGTGATTCACCCGCAGTGGGACATTTGACAGCACGGAAGCTCAGAGGAAGCCTCAGCAGGAGACTGGAGCTACCTGTGTTGGTGACGCTGTATTCTTCACTCTTCTTCCTGGTTTGGTAGATGATGCAGACCCAGACCAGGGAGGTGAGCACGATGCTGCACACCACAGCGATGGTGATAATCCCCACCGTGGTCCGGTCCTTCCTGCAGCCCAGCGACTGCAGGATGCTCACGTGGCTGTGCGCGCGCTCCGTCCCCAGGGTGTTGGACATCTCACAGGTGTACTTCCCAGCATCCTCCAAGACAACATTCCTAACAATCAGCAACTGGTTGCCAGAGGTGAAGTGGTGCCTTTCTGTCACGACCAGGGGCTGGTCACCTTTCAGCCAGGTGATGCGGGGTGGGGGGCTCCCCATGGCTTTGCACTGGAGAGCCACGGTCTCACCCACGGACACCACATGATCTTCCAAGGGATGAACCAAGGATGGTGTCTCTGCAGGAGAACAAACACAGAAATTAGTTCTTGGGGACAGTGTAACAACAGATTTGACAGCACTGAACATTCCTGATGTTCCTGCAGACACAGCAATGCACGAGGCAGACACGTGCCCAGGAGCATGGCAGCTGCAAACCACGACAGGTCCAAAAACCACAACTGAGGCCTCACTTCCCCTAACCAGTTGGTGTCAGTCTTCCCAAAAAGGAACCCCTGAGGACAAGGGTCAACAGTTGACACGAATTATTTCATAGGACAAGAGAGATGGAGGGTGATTTCCTTTTGAAGGGCTTCCCAAACAGCAAACAGGCACAAGAGGAAATGTGGCTTATTGCTCCTTCTCTTAATTAATTTCATTAGTTAACTACAGTGTAAAAGAATGAAAGAAGACAGAACATGGACTCTGTCTCTTCTCTATATCTGCAACTGGCGGAGCACTTGAACAACCCTCCCCTCCGGGCCACTTGGGCTCCAGGGGCCCTGACATACCCAGGACAGTCAGGGTGGCGTTGGCGAGCACGGAGCCCGCAGAGTTCTGTGCCGTGCAGCTGTAGACACCCATGTCCTCGATCTTCACGTCCGTGATGAAGAAGACGTCGTCGTCGGGCATGACGTGCATGCGGCGCTCCCTGGCCGCGGGGAAGTCGGTGCCGCCGTCCTTCTGCCAGGCGATCTGCGGTGTGGGGTGCCCCTCCGCCGCGCACTCCAGCCGCGCCGTCGTCCCCGTCCGGCTCGTGATGTCGTGGGGAGTTTTGATAAACGAGGGCAGCACTGGTATAAAGAGAAACAAGGAAAGGGATGAGCAATCCCATGGGGGAAACGCCATCTTCTGCACGGTTCTGTTTTCCTTTCCAGCGAGGATTAATGTGACAATTACCCACAGGCACAGTGCTTCTGCAGGATATCTTAGTGCCATTGTCTAGGAACCACGGCGGGCGTGGATCAAGGGTTGGACTTTATGATCTCAGAGGTCCTTTCCAAAATGGCTGATTCTATGATTCTATGATCTCTGAACTGCCGAGGACTAACCCTGTGTTTCTACAGAACACACCTGTCTGCAGAGTCCATGACCAGCCCCACTCAGATCATTAGAGCTGGGATCAAAACTAATTTTCTTCTCTGATTACCCAGGGGGAAAAAGCTATTATTATCTTTCCTACAGAGAACTTCAAATCACGACATCCCTCTTCTTTGTATCCTTTTGTATTTTCATTTTCATTGGCTATTTTCATTTTCATTGGCCCATTTCACTGGGCAAAGACTCTACTTGAACAGCCAAAGAGAGGCAGCTAAACCTGTTAAGGATGTGCTGAAGTGCTTGGCTGGGTGGCAGCCATCCCAAACCTGGCCTGTGCTCCTCACAGGGCACTTCTCACCATCCACTGAGCTACAGGCAGCTGCTGTGAAGAGGTTAAGAGCTCCTCACCATCAGGAATGGACCCTCGGGAATAACTACCTGCCAGAAACAAGTCCCAAGGAATTGTACCGTGTACCAGCTCAGGCTGAGAAAAGGAATGAGAAAGCAGCTTCCCGCTCACCATTAACAGTGAGCCGGGCCTTGTTGGAGTAGGTGGAGCCGAAGTGGTTGGTGATGATGCACTGGTACCGCCCCTCGTGCGCGAAGGTGACGTGCCGGAGGTGCAGGATGGTGGTGCACTCCATCACCTCCCCGTCCTTCGCCCGCACATGGGCAAAGTTCTCGATCTCAGCGTTGTGCAGCATCTCGTTGTCCTTCTTCCAGGCAAACATCATGGGGGAGCTGCTGCTGCTGGCAGCCAGGCAGGTGAACCTGATGTCCTTCCCAAGGACTGCCACTGTGGTCTCGGGCTGGATGATGATCTGCGGCTTGGGGAAATCATCTGAGGGAAAACAGCAGGAGTAGTTAGTGCTGGACTATGAGGGAAGACTGGAGCAAGCCAAGAGATGCAATGAGAAACTGAACAGTGCATAAGTGGAAGTTATTACTGCACATCTGCTTTTACACCCACTGTTGTATGTGTGCACTGCAGCATCAAGGCTGGCTCTGTAGTGCAGGTGTGCCATGCATAACTCCACTGAGGGGCTGGTTTAGGTGGGACTCTTGTTCCTCTGGTTCCTTTTATCACCAGTGGGCTGTCAGACACCTACAAGATGCCCAGCTCCTTCACCAATGCAGCTGTATCTTAAGAGAGACACTATGGTCTACAGAAAATATCCTTCCTTGTACAACCCATGCATGAAGAGCATGACTGAACTTACAACTTCACCTCCAGATCTGCATTAGCACGAAGCAGGATGGGAGAGCAGGAGGGCACTTAGAGGGCTGCAAATGCCACCTCTAGGGAGAAATGCCCACAAGAGGTTATAGTGAAGTGGGAATTGGTCTCTTCCCCCAGGTAAAAAGCAACAGGACAAGAGGAAATTGCCTCAAGTTGTGCCAGAGGACGTTTATATTAGCTAATAGGAAAAATTTCTTCACCAAAAGGGTTGTCAAATACCAGAACAGGCTGCCCATTAAAGTGGTGGAGTCACCATCCCTGGAGGTATTTAAAAGAAACGTAGATGTGGCACTCAAGGATATGGTTTAGTGGTGGGCTTGGCACTAGTAGGTTGATGGTTGGACTCAATGATCCTGCAGGTCTTTTCCAACCTGAAGGATTCTATGACTCTACACAGCCTGTGCTGTCAAAGCAGAAGCAGCTGTATTTGCCTCTGTCACCCGGCCGGGGTGGAAAGCTTCACACACTCTCTCTGTGCCCTGAAGACTGTTGGTTTTAGCAAGGGTCCAAGCAGATTCATTTATTAGATTTCTACAAATGCTGTAATTTAATATTTGACTAAGGTTTAATTAAACAGCCAGGCTTCTGGAACCAGGAGTATACTAGTGCCCGGAGGACTTGGCAGGCAGCAGGAAGCAAAGCTGTCTTTGCTTTGTGATGTTGCTGTGGGGATGGAGCCTTCAGGATCTCTTCTTCCAGATGAGCACAGCAAGCCTCCCAGCCTGCTCAGACAGAGGCCACCTAGGCAGAGTCCTGCCACTGGGGGATCAGGAGGGACATGGGACCACAGCTGGAACAAAGCTTCTGCTCAGTGTTCAAGGCAAGTCATGCATTCAGCTTAGTTAAACAGTGTTTGCAAAAGCGCATTTTTCCTTCAAACACCCATTTGCAGCTCCACCCAGGTTCCACACTGCTTGGCTCCAAAGCACAGTTTGACTCCCAAACCAGGCCTTTCTTTTCCCCAAAAGCTGGGTGCATGAGCAGCACTGATTTGGCATCCTCTGATCATTTAAATTTCTTTATGAGAGAGGTGCTGGATGTCTGTGTGTGCTGGATATTAAGTAAAGCTGCTTTGCAACCACAGCTCAGGTGCAGAGTCAACTGCAGTATTTGAGTGGGCCTTACTTGTCCAAAAAATCAGCTGTGATGAAGATATTCTCCTGTGCTTTTTAACTCTTATTTATTTTCAAGAGGGAGAAAAGATATGCGAAGAACACAAAGCCACAGAAGCAGGTCAGAACACTGCAGAGGGGGAAAAATTACAGCTGCAGTCTTGATAGTATCAAACTGAGAGGACTCAGGAAGTTTCTGTACAGCCCCATCTGGAAGTGGAACAGGCATTAGTCCCTTTTGATTTAATATTCAGGGAGCCCTGCAAGGAGTACACTCGATTCAAGCAATGCGCTGTGTGGTTTTGGTGGGAAATAAACTGTAGCCAATGACAAATTTTTAAAATGCAGGCTTGGGCTTCCTTTGATCCCACTGAATAACAAAACAAAACAGAAACCCTCTCGTAATAACATGCTGGTAGTCAAACGAAAATGTTTCCCAAGTGAGTCCTACACTTCATACAACCTCAAAACACGCAGGCGAGACTTACCACACACAAAACTTTCTGGCAGGATGGCAAAAATGCTCTTGCTTTTCAGTGACTCAGGATGGGCACAGGTGGCTACCACAGAGGACTGCAGCTCCTTCTCCACTAACCACTGGGGCAGCCACTTCAGCTGGCAGTCACAGAGGAAGCTGTCGCTGTTAATGTGGCTGCAGGGAAACAAAACCAACACGAGCCTGCTGTGAGTCCTACACGGAAAGAAGGCTGGAAGGCTCACAGCCCTTTCATGTTAGACACATTCCTCCCGCCCCCCCAGCATGGGTGGAAGGGAAAAAAGGCCTGCAGGGATGTCCCCGAGGCACTAAAGATGTTAAATACATGACACATTTAAACAGCATTTCATCTCCACATAGAGCAACCCACTCCTGTACTACAGTGACACTCTCTAGCACCTTGTATTTATTAACCAGCCTCCAGAGTGATCCCCAGGAACAGATAAGCAATGTCATCCCTGGCTTAAGGGATACAAGCTGAGGCAGATCACCTACAATGGAGAGATGCAACAGAGGCACAAGGCAACAGGACAGCCTGTCCTGCCCTCTCTCATTCCTCATTGCAACACACGTTCCTCCTCTGCCTCTGTGGTTTGAGCATCTTTGGTGGGACCAAATTCAGGACTTAATTGCTGAACAGTGAGAGGATGCCCAACTCCCACTGTAAGGCCTTGAGTTCGCTCTGTGGCCAACCCCAGGGCAGTAAGTGGAGAGGCCCTGCCTTCCATAAGGTGCATATTCACACACTGGCATCACCAGGGATAAGAGGTGTAGCTGGAGTTGTGTTTACTGATTAACACAAGCAGTGGAAGAGAAATGACCAAAGGTATTTGTGTAAACCCAATAGAAACAGTCACTAGTTTGGAAAGTAAAACAAAAAAACATTTCTCAGCATCCTGAGATGCCGAGAAATCCTGAGTTCCAACTCCCCCACCACCCATGGCAGGGGCTTGGAACTAGATGGATGATCTTTAAGGTCCCTTCCAAACCAAACCACTGCATGATTCTATGATCCTAACAATAGCTTAGCACCTTCTGTTAGGAAAAGAGCTGTGAAAAAAGGAGCAAAGAAAATGGAAGCCTCAGGATTACTGTGGGTTTTTTTAATATTCTGGGCCAAATTGTGGCATGATGGGATAAACCCTAGTGGCTAGTTGGGACAGGTCACAGAGACCCTCTAGTATAATGCATTCTGCACATATATGTCCTCTATCTGAACTTCTCCATGGTATAAACATTCCTTCACAGTATCTGGGATCTCACTAATTCTTCCCTAATAAGATCAATCTTTCACCTCAATTTTGTTCCAAGAGCCAGTGCAAAAGATAAGGTGGTTAAACACACAACAGACATGCAACGTTTATCTTACTCATTCTCAGTCCCTGGTATTAAATGTCACTGCTAACAGTGACCATCTGATTCTCATTTCCAGTGTCAGAAAGATGAACCTGTACCTGACCAAATACCAAATAACTGATTTTGTGTTCCACAGACACTGCACTACTCCAGAGTGTAGCAATGCACTGACAGTGGATTAAATATTTATGGAGAAGAGGAGAAAAGGAAACCAGGCAAGACTGGAAACAGTATCTGATAACAGTGTAGAGCCCCGGCCTGGAGCACAAGCAGCAGCTCTGATAACACATCCGTATTTTTACACCAGAAGGCTGGATGACAAGGGGATGCAGTTCAAATGGTGCTTATCACTGAAATATCAGTCCTGTGTGTGAACCCTAAACACAGGCACGGCAAGGGAGCAGATGAGCCACTGGGAATTAAATCCATGGCAGCATGAGAAGGATAGCTGGATAACAGGACCAGGGCTGGACTTCCTGAGCAGACATGAATAATTGCACAGATGCAAACCCGCTGGAAGAACCTGTCCCAATGATCTAATTTCACTCACTATTAAATGCAAGATGTTCCCATGACAGCTACTCATGTGTAAAAATACCCCTCAGAGGAGGACAGAGGGGAGGGGGAAATAAATGAGTGGAAATGCAGATAACACCCGTGCTACTGCTCACGTCCAGGGCAAGGAGGGTCCCTGTCCCCTGAGTTTGGTGTGCAGGGCAATCACTTACAGCTGCCGCAGGCTCTTCATCTTGGCAAAGGCGTCGGCTTGGATGGAGCGGATGGCGTTGTCCCCGAGGTTCCTGCAGGCACAACCACAGGCAACGTGAACAAAAGGGATGCTCTGACTGGGACAGAGCCTCTCCACACTTAAGCAATGACTCCAGTATCAGTTGATTTGGCAGCTGCTTCTTAAGGCCATATGCACTTGCAGCTCATAGAAATGTTCCTCAGAACACCTTGATTTTGATTAAGTATTCCTGAACAACAGTCAACCAACAAAGATTACAGGAATAAATCACTAAGCCACTCCCTACCCCATCTTCTCACTATGCTTTCTCAGTCTCAGCTACCTCCATCATCCAAAGCTCAGAAATTCCTCAGCCCCCTCGATAACCAAAGATAGTCAGGAAAGTCATACCCAAAGCTGGACCTTCAGCAAACATAAAGAAAGCAAATACTTGTACTGAGAAACATCTGAGGAGTTATTTGAAAGTGAATTGGAGAGGATACTGTTCACTTTGATAAAAACATCACAATGTTTCCAAAAGAATGGACTCTTAAAAGCTTCCCTCATAACTATTGCTAATTAAAAGATTCATTTGCTCTCTGAAAAAGCACAGTGTCAGATTTAGGGCTGAAGTTTACTAAGTGACATGCAGGGCAGACAATCACTGCTTGAAGAGGAAAATCTCAGTAGATCGTAAGGGCATCTTTATTTGGGAACGTAGCCCCAGTCAGGCAGCTCTAACCCTTCAGTGTGCTCTTGATGGCCATAACATTTCAGACACTCAACAGCCAATAAAACAGGTAGAGCACAGCCACATATACTTTAACTGTCTTAATCCAGAAAGGAGGTTATTCATGAATCTCTGCTGGAGTCATCAGCCTTGGGATACAGAAAAAAAATCACAGAGGCAGCCAAAATGTGCTTCTTGCAAGTGGCTCTAAGGCGGTTGTGCTGAACGGGGATGTTCAGTGCCTGGATCGTCAGCAGTCATCTCCAACATGTGTCACTGCCAGAGCCTGGATTTAGGAGGAAGTTGGGGCAAGGGAGGAGGAGAGAGGGCTACATCTGAAACAGCGTATTTTCATTGGTAACAGCCTGCAAAGCAGCAATGTGCAAGTCAAGGCGATACTTATCCAAGAACAAATCAAAAAATTAAGGAGCATGCAGATTTGCCATATGTTCTATAACTTTGTTCCTGGCACAAAAAAAGGCCAAAGTTGAGGCGGACTTATAATGAGAAGGAAGCAGGTGGCCCCCACAAATGGACTGGCTTCTCAGTTTACAAAGGCACTATTAAATTGCTAGCAGATCTCTCAAGCAGCTACTTTTGGCAGACCCCCCCTTCCCAAGCTCTGAGGCATGGTGGGTTACTCACAGGTGCTCCAGGGCCTCCAACCCTGAGAACGCTTTCTTGGCCACCGACTTGATCTTGTTTCCAAACAGAGTTCTGTAGTTTCCAAACATCCAGTGCCAGATAAACAGAAAAAAAATGGGGAGAGGGAGGCACAAAAAGAAGGAACACAATTAGTGTGGCTTTATCTGATATACGCGCTCAGTGCAAGTCCCGGGAAATCTGAACTGCACAGAGATTAAGAGGGCTGGGGCACACTCGCTTTCCTGCTCCTGAAATTAAATCCTTTTATCTGTATTTGAATTTAATAGTGATGACAGCGCAGAAGGGAATGTGCCATATCATGTAAAAAGGCAGGTTTGCTCCCGCGCTTGGAAACCAGCTTGCTGAGTAACAGAAGGTCCCCTCTATTCTTTGCAGGCTGACTGAGGACAGGATTAAGTGCAATGACAGTCTAACAAGATACTGGTCTCTCCCTGAAACACTTTTCATTTCGAACTTCTTCCCAGACAGGAAAAGAGTGGTAATTTATTCACTGCTTGGCCTGAATGGCCATTTGCACACAGGGCTGAGGGCTGGCCCTTGACTGCAGGGACTGCTCATTCCTTCCTTGGCTCATTACACATGCAACTGCAAAATAATATAATGCAACAAATCATAGCCAAGTGGTAATTTCAAGGGGCAAAAAGTAGAAAAGGTAATGCCCAGAGCTGAGGAATGTGCTTGCTTGCATCTGTGACCAGAGAGCATTCCTCTGAATCAGCAGCAGCACGAGAGGGACTATCAGTGGGCAACAGCCAGCTGGAGAGATCCCAGCCCAGCTGCCACCTCCAAAGTAAGAGTTCTCTATAAATATTGACCAGTGGTGATCAGTCAGAGGCAGGGTTTGTGCCAGATGGACAGTATCCTCACCTGTTTTAATAAAACATCAACCACTGTCATTAATTAGGAACTGCTTTCCTTCCCCAGCCTCACTCTAAGGTTTATCCTCCAGGTGCATCTTTTACCACTGTCTGCTTCACATGGTGTCCAGTGCGAGTCCTCACCCACAGCTCAGGTAAAAAACTGGCACATCTAGTGCTTCCTTAGATTTTGACTTTTCCTTCAAGAGTTTTCCTTCAATATAGGGTGTGACCTATCTGCAACCTACTTTATTGACAAAATCATTCTAAATATCCACAGTGAGTTTTACTGAGCTCCTTGTTACAGCACCAAAACCAAGGTTATCAGAGGTCCTGTCCATTGCATCCGAGTTCACGTGGCTGTTTGCTCTGGGTGAAATACCCCCACCACCAAAAGATGTGTGCAGTCATGTGCACCATCATTGGTAAAAGGGATGTTGCATTAATGAAGGCTTTGAAAAATCCATTAGAATGATTAATATAGTAAATAATTTACTATATGCAAACGCTGGTCATATGGCTGCATCCATTTCTCCATCCACCGAATTTTGGAGCCCTATTCCTAGGTAAGGGTGTTATAAGGACATGATAAGGGTAACAAGGATAAGAGGATTTGACCTCAAGTTGTGCCAGGGAATGTTTAGATTAGGTATTAGGAAAAATTTATTCACAGAAAGGGTTGTAAAGCATTGGAACAGACTGCCCAGGTAAGTGGCAGAGTCACCGTCCCTAAAATGCTCAACAAACATGGATATGACACTTGAGGACATGGTTTAATGGTGAACAGGGTGGTGGTGCTGGGCTGATGGTTGGACTTGATCACCTTTCCAGCCTTAATGATTCTGTGAAAATTAGATGGGCATCTGTTGTTGAAAAAATTAAGCAAAGCTTGGGTTTGATAATTGGAGATTTCTACTGATTGTTTATAGTAGATTTTGGACTTTGAAAACTGGAGATACTGATGGTATCTGTTTACTTATCTGTGCAGAGATCTGGGGATGGGAATACACAGTGTATTGTGTACTTGTGTAGGTGCATACAAATTTATGGTTGTACATGAGAAATACGTAACTCTCGTAACAAAGCCAGGCCTCAGGGAACTCCTGAAACTCAGTTACACCTTGAGAATTTCAACTATGCACGTCTCCAAATCTGAAATGGTGTGAGCCCAGCAGCTCCCTTCAAAGGGCTGTGGCAGGCTGGAATGTGAAGGCAGCAGGATGCAGCTCACAATTAGCCAGCCCACTGCCATCCCTGAGCGCTCCTCCACCGGCAGAGCCGGGCACAGCTCTCCCGGTGATTGCTCAACTGTAATTACAGGCTGGGCATGCAATTCATTAGAAAGCAGTATTTTCTCCTCCTGCCAGTTTTGCACCTGCAGAAGATCTCAGGCGCTGAGTGAACCATCAAAAAACCGGTTACATTTAGCAGCTTGAGTAATTAGGAACCTCCTTGTTCCCCAGTGATTCCATCGACGCTTTTTATGCTTTGGTGCTTCTCAACTCCCGTTCTTGAAACAACATTTTAATTCAGGCCTGTGCTCTCCACCCTGGAGAGCTTCATATATAATTCAGAGAAGGCTAAAGTGACTGGCCTCCCCATCTCTGTTTAACACCTTCATGTCAGCGAACAACCCTCTCTGTGCTAAATCCTTTCAGAGGCTAATCTGTGCCAGATCAAAGGGGAACGGCTTTTAAGGCAATCTCCACAGAGCTGAGGTGATTATTAATTCATTGGAAGGTCTCCTCTGAAGTGCCCATTTATCTTTTGTATGCTAATGCATTTAAAGCCGGCTGACGGTTTAAACACAGGCCCTAAATCACACAGTGAAATGTTTGCTGTAGAGGGTGATCTTTTATTTAGGAAAAAATCCTGATACTCACTTCAGCCTTAGAAATCACCAGTTCGAGATTTATGTGCTGATGAGCTAAAACAGTTCTGAGGAGATCCTTTTAGAAGCGCCCACTCTCAAGTATCCTCAAAATGCCTCAAGAAATAATAATAAAATAACCTCATGTTCTGAGGGGTTTTCTAGCCTTACACTCTGGATGACAATGAGTGATCCTAGCAAGCTGGTTTATTCTATTAGGCAATCAAACCACTCCTGCCTGCCTGAAACCAACCCAATCCATGCGCTCTTCCAAGCTACGAAGTGTACTGCAATCCCCCCACAACCCTTCCCTGCAACATGTCCTTCCCTGTGTTCAGCCAGACTCAGCTGGCCCAGGTCCACGTGCAATGAAAGACACAGGTCAGCAACGCAAAGAAAGACGCAAACCCAACTTGCTTAGTCTGGCACAAGCCCCCACTGCATCCTTTGCTACTGGCAGCCCAAACCAGCCATCTTTGGAAGGGGCTCCTTGTGCCGATGATAAACATCTCATCAGGCCACGGCTACTTCACAGGGGAGTGACAGCTCCTTCGCCCAGAGCTCCCAACACACAACCCCACAGGCTGCCCCTGCTCCCTTCCTTCCTCCTCCCGCTCCCTGCTGTACCTCCTGGCCTCTGCCTGACCCCCACAGCTCATCAGGGCTCACTGTTCCTGGTTGCTGAGTCAATCCTTTTGCTGAACTCTTTCCTTCAATGCTGCCTCCTCTGGCTTTTTCACCCCTCTCCTGTTATCTGCTGCATCCAGCAACTCTAACAGATCCCAATCACACGGGACCACTACTTTTGCTCCCATACCAGTGGCCATGTTGGAGGGATGCCCTACAGTGGATGTCCCACCAGGACAGCTCTCTCTCTCTACTCCTTTCCTCCACCTTCTCTCCCCTGTCAAAGCAGCACTACACAGACTCACAATCCCTGCAGCCTGCAAATTCCAGTGGACAAAGTCTCTGCCCCCATTACCCTCCTAACTGCTGACATGGTTTCACTGGTTTCTTCAGACAAACCAAAAACTTCACTCAAGCCAAGGACTCTTCTAAGCCACCACATCTGCTCCTCTGCCTTTTTTGTAGCAACTCGTGGGAAGATTTCCCGACTCCGTGCGCACACTCAATTCCTACTGGCCTCTCTATCCCACACACTACTTCTACTTCACTGCCTGGCTCCCCCCATCCTTAAATCCTCCTCTGCCTTCTCCCTCACTTGCAGCTACAACCTGGTTCCCCTCTCCCTGGACCCAGCGACTCCCCTCAGCAACGATCAAATGCCACCTCTGCCTGTGATTTCAAATTCTTCTTCTCTAGGCATCACATCCCCACAAATCCTGCCATGGCTCGTCCCACTCCCTGAGGAGTCTCTAATGAGAGCATGACAATATCCCGCCTGCCAGGATTCATTCCAGCCATCTGCTATCCATCGAGGTACTTTTACTGCACCTCTGGCTGTGCCATCCCAGCATCAGAGACAGCGGGATGGGGGTTGCTGAGAACATCAACAAAGGCAAGAGGTAATGATTAGAGACTCTTGATTTGTCACAAGCCATCAGAGGCTGCTCTGACAGGGCTGATTTATATGGCCCATTTCAAATGGAACAGAAACTTGCACTGAGCAATGTGAAAATCCCTGCGAAGGCCGAGCAAGCCATAAACATTTGCAAGGCGCATGCTTGCCTTGGGCTTCTTTTTATCTCTTCAAGAGCCTGTGCCCCATGGTGCCTTTTATTGTCGCTGCACATGGAAGCAAGCCCAAAAGATCACTCTCAGGCAGAGTATCCCACAGAAACGAATCCTGTTTCAATCCTCTGTTGTAACAGGAAGTGGGGTGATTTTTCTCTTCTGTTTATTGTTATTTGCTGCATCAATCAGTGCTTGGCTGAAGATTGCAACGGGTCCTTTTTGTTGTTTGTTTGCTTTTAGAAGTGAGGAACAGTTGTGCTGAATTTTACAAATGAAACAACTTAAACTTCTCTCTCCTATGTCTCTGAACTACAGTATGTGGCACCGTCTGTTCACCACTTTAAAAGGAAATAATTGCCTCACACCTCCTTAGAAATGTCATTTGCACTCTTGCAGTGAGCCTGCAAAACTATCTCATCTCAGATTTTCTGTTGATTATCTTGTTCCAAAGGGAGCAAAGGCTGCATCAGAGGGGGCAGACCCACTCCCACAGAGGCACACAACAAAACCGGTTTGCAGAATTCAAACCCATGGATACTCACAGCTTGCTCAGGTTTTCCAGGCCTGTGAAGGCTCCATTGGTATCTTCTATTGTGCCTGAGATGTCGTTGTGGTCCAGTTCCCTGGGGAGAGGACGAGAGAGAGCCTGGAATCAGCATCTTAGTCCCAGTCTCACTGTCACAAACAAATGGAAGAAAGTTGGAGAATGCCACATGGGAGCATTCCCATTTTCTCCTGGTGGTTATCAGAAAATGCAGAGTCCTGCAGCAAAGCATCACTAATCTCTTCTCCTGCACTGACCCATTCTGGGATGGTTCATTCCAAAAATACTCCTGGCTTATTCCTAGCTGAAACTCTCTGAGACAGCAACAGGAGCAGACAGATATTCTCTTACAAGTAGCTTCAGTCCTTTCCTAGTTTTGTGCATCCAAACAGAAGGAGGAAAATGAAAATAAAGTGCCAAAATTAAACTGAAATAAACAGCTGTCCTTAAATGCTACACTTGGGCTATTCCAGTGCATACGTGTATTTGTCTATAGCTGCATCTTAGCAAGATGATTTGGTGTATTTTCTACAAAGCTGCATTTTTTCTGGCAGTGAACTTGAAAACTCAACAAAGGAAAGCACCAGCATCCCTACACCAGCCTAACTCTCTGTATAACCACATTTTAAAAAAAAAAAAAAAACCAACAAAACAAGTAAGAATTCCTTTTTCAGAGTTAGCTTCTTTTGGCTTTCAAATTGACCATCAATTACAAGAGTCAAAGAGCTCTGAAGAAAAACAAGCAGAGAGAACAAACACAGAGATCCACAAAAGCTGTTTAAACAGTCTGTTTAAAAATCCTTCCCTCCTAGCTTTAATTCCAGCTAGCAATGAATACCCAGCAACACAGACAGAAATTCATCATTTGTAATGTTAAGTAAAAAGAAAGAAAAAACCAAATAGGCTTTGTTGGTTTTGTTACATCACTCTGATTTAAAACCTGGCAAAACCCAACACCAAAGCAAACTTCACTATCCAGATAACCCCGGAACCCTCAGGTACTCCTTTTGCACCTTTTGAAGATTATTATCAGAACGTTTCCAGATAAAAAAATATTAAGACCAAAAAAGAAAAAACAAACCCCCCTGCATTTTGCAACACTTCACTTACAGAGCAGCTTCTGGGCTCTGCAGCACAAATACACAGTAACTCACAAGAAGGGAACAGAAATGTAAAAATTAAAAAACCAGTTTTAGTAAGGGCATGGTTTTCCTCAGCTGAGATGGAGCTTTTTGCTCCCAGTACCTCAGCAGGCTGCAGTCTTTGCTCCTTTCTCAGCTTTGGTGTAAGAACTGAAGACGTGAAGGGAGACGGCCAAAAGCCACAATATTCCTGTTTCTCAGCTGGCTTCAGTCTGAGACCTGAATCTCCTGTCCCTAGGGAACCCTGGCCTTAGCCAGCAGCACTGTGGGTGCCAGGGTGATCTGTGGGACGCTCTGTGCCAAAGGGATGGATAAAAACTCAACATCCCCGCGGGGTGTGGGCGCACATAATGCCGCGGTGGCACAAGAGACAAGTCCAGGAGAGACGCTTTGATGTGATGGCATTTCCAGCACTATTCGAGTGGGACAGAAGCAAATACATCCTCCTGGAGCTGAGTTTCTACATTTTCCCTGTGGTTGCCAAGCCAGTGTCCGTTGTTCTGTTTGTTTTTTAAGGGAAAATCCCTTCTCAGACATTTCTCCTCTTCAGTTTCACCACAGGCCACTGGTCTTTGGAGCTGCAAACCCTTTCCCATGGCAGAGACAGACAAGTGGGAACAGCCTGTAGGAGCTCTGACACACACTTTTATTAATTGACTGCCACACATTGTGTTTTCTTGAAAAAGGGAAAGAAAATGGTATTGCTTGTTCATCCAAAGGCAACTCAAAGGTTTAGTGTTAGAAAGGAGGAATAAAAACCTTTTTAACAAATGAGTGAAAATAGAGAGAGGGCGAAAAAAAAGAGTGGGGTATTTTGGCCAGGCTCTCTTTGTATTCCAACTCCTCTCCCAGCCCCTGTTGCCAATTTCCTATTCTTTCTGGCTGGCTGAGCTTGAATGCTCGAAGCCTTGTTAATCATTGTGCTCCGAGGTCTCCGGGCCTGACCTCTATTTGAATAGCTCCACATTTCAGCAGTTTCACACCCACCAAAGGCTCCCCAACAATAGCCCATAATTAAAGCATGCTCGGCTCTTTTTCACCAGGTGCAGGACCCAATAGGCCTTTCTCTTTATTAAATTAGAGCTCGCTCACACACTCCCTATCCGCCTCCCCCCTCTGCCTGGGACATAAAAGAGGCTCCACATTCACTGCAGAGCAAAGAGAACTACCAGCTCCCCTTCCCCTCCATTTTTCTTTGCAAACCTTTAGTTCCGGTCTTGACAGCTGCTCAGAGAGGTCCCTTTCTGAATGCCCAGTGGCTGAAAGGCTTTGGCTTAAGTTTAAAAAAAGCAAACAAAACCCAAACTCACTTTCCCGTCACTTCCTTCACTATGAACTTTCAATAAAGGAAAGAGTAAGATGCAAAAAAGTACTGTAAAGAGGGGAGATCTCTCTGTTCCCATTTCCCTTTAATGACTCGGGCCACAATGGGCTTCTGAAGAGGAATAAAAGTATCAAAGTGTGTTTTTTTCTTTTCAAGGAAGAATTAAATCAGTGTGGTGAACCCAACCAGCCTGGGAGTGTGGCTGGTGGTGTAATGTGGACTGTGAGAACTCTGTGATGTGCCAGATGAAGGTGCTGAGTCTGCAGCTCCCAGAGAGAGGAGAGCAGCCAGCAGCCCTGCAGGTACCAAACACAGCTTCAGGAATGGACAATTAGAGCAGGATTCCCCCTCTTCTGATGTTCATAAGACAAGCCCAAATGTACTTCAATCTAACACAGCTCTTGGGTTAACAGTGCATGGCGTTGGCAGCACAGAGCATTTCATGACAGAAATTAACCAAATTCTGCATTAAAGAGAAAGACTTCTGGTTAGTCTCATGGTACCTGCAGCAGCTTCTTATTCCTAAGACTGGATAAAAGGCTGAGTGTGTGTTGTTACACTTCTGGTATAATCAGATCCCAAGCACAACCTCTAAATTTCTTTGTTTTGCCATTGTTTTTTAGTTAACACCATTCTAGCCCTTAATTTTATATTTAATATTCAATTAAAATAAAAGTAACAAATGTGCTTGATAGCACATTTAAGAGGATACTCAAATCTTCAGTGCTGTACTGAGTGTAGAATGACCCAACAGAAACTAACATTTTCTAAGAATTTCAATTAAAGTCAACATGATAGCAAGAGAAATTCTGCTAATTAGCTGCATGAATGAGACCTCAGGGGTTTTTGGTCAGCTGGGCTAGATTCAGGATCCTGTCCTACGTTCCCATAATTTTACTCCAGGGCTCTCTACTCTGAAAACACCCTACAACACTGAGCTGTCTGACTGCAGTTCTCCTAACTACTCTTAATTAAAAAATACAAGTTCACTAAAGTTGAATAACGGGGAGAACACAGAAGACAACAGAGCAGTGTGGAGGGGAGTTTGACACTGAGGACACGGATACCCAAAGCACCTGCAAAGCAGAACTGTCTGGCAGAACACAAACTGTGGAGGGAAGATGGGTGTTAGCTGGCAACAGCTGTGAGCAACTTACAGGACACGGAGGTTTTTGAGTCCCTTGAAAGCACCTTCTGCAATGTGGTTGATGGAATTGTGGCTCAGCCGCAGCACGTGCAGTCCCCCAAGGTCTGCCAAGCTTCCCTCATCCAGCCTGGTCAGGTTGTTGTAGGAGAGTATTCTGAGGAAAAACAACACAACAGCCCTCGTCAATCCATCCGGTATTTTCCAAACTCCTGTGTGCCAACCAGCGCCTGCCTCCCACAACGACCTTATAACAGGTGATGTACTGGGTGGATACATAACAGCTGGATTAGGAAATAGGACTGCAGCCTGCAAATACCCGACAAGATACCTGAGGGGAAGCCTAGATGACTTAGGGGAGCAAGTTGGTACCCAGCTATAGGAAAGTATTCTGTGTGGGCTACAGAGAGAGGCTTCCCTGGAAGTGACTGAGAGCAGTAAGCCAACACAAACAGTTTTCTACAGCAGGGATGAGCTACCCCTGCTCCTGTATGGCTGGGTGAGGGTCTGGGAGCACCATCCCCTCAGTCCCCACAGGTACAGGCAATACTCAGATGGTTGTGTTTAATTCTCACTCCCATTTGGATTCTCTCTGAGGCCTACAGGAATAAGCAATCCCTCCTTCTTCTGCGCCCTCAGAGGTGGAGAAAGATGTCAAGCACACGGATTCTTAAGTTCACACGCGTTCTTGGCAGGGTCCAGACTTCTGTACTCAGGAGGTGTCTTATCGTTCTGCACTGGTGCACAGCGAGCCCCAGGCGTCTGGGTGTGGGTGCCTCCACCCCAGCCCAGATCCAAGAGCATTTCACCACCAGGCAATTGAAAGCTTCCTTTCATGCACAGGAAGGAGGGATCTGCTGTAAACCAGCCGCCTTCCCTCCCGCTCCCCTTTGTCAAGAAGCACACAGCCTGCTTGAAATCCTCTCCACTTACAAGACACTCGTGTTGGAGTGTTGGTGGGTTTTCTTTCTAGTTTTCCAGCTCTCTCTTCCCCTTTGCCTGTATTATCTCTGGTTTGGGAAACTTTTATAAGCCCTACTCCTGTTGCAGTTTGGAAGCTGGTAGGAAGAAGCTGCTTTTCTCTCCCAGCAAGGTGCAGATGAGGCTTTGGAGATGTGACACCAAGGGCAGGCCATGGGAAGCTACAGGCCACTGCAGTCACCTCTCACACTGTGCAATCACCTTCTATGCAGCAGTAAAGCCACAGTGTCGCTGCTGTGGAAGGCCAGCTCGGATTGCAAATGAGGGACCTCTCAGGATAGCAGCAGGAATTGGATTTTTGGAAATACTTTAGAGACCTGGGACCACATGTCACTTCAAAGAATGTGAAGGTTTGGGCTGCTCAAAGAGTGGAGCTATGCAGCTTTGAACAAGCACTGAAATCCTTCATTATACAGACAACAAGAAAAAAAAAAATCTCACTGAGTTCCAAACCTCCAAATTCCTCTTCTAGTACTGCCTGTTAATGAGTTTGCTTAAAAATGTGTCTAGGGCTTGCATGAAACTCACTGCAAAGCCAAAACCTAAGTCAAAACAGACACATACTCTAAAGCCCTGCGAGTGTCATTTACTTGGCAAACGTGCTGTCTATCTTTTAGCTGTGTGAGTGGGCAGAGGGCAAGCTCTGGAAAAAGTTCAGCGAAGATTAATGAGTTTAAAGGTATGGGACAACATACTTTCATTCCTAAAGAAGTTGTAGTGTTACTTATGAAGAACTGGCATCTGGTCAAAATTATGTCCTCACCTGTGATTAAAGAATTTGGCTGTAAAAAAAAAAAAAAGTGTTCAAAAGCAATCCTAAACCTGGCTGAGAAAATAAATAGTTCCTTTTGATTCTACACAGAAGAGCTCCTGCTACAACTAGTGAAGGCACGTTCTCTCTAGCAATTGTGCTGTCACCTCAAGATGGACAGACAGAGCAGTACTTAGAGACTCCCCCAATAGTGCAACCACGTGGAAGGTTTCAGGAGCTATCAACACCTGGCAGTGGCTTCATCAACATGCCAGGGCTCTGCTTCCCGCCATGGGACAAGCCAATTTGGTAAACAGCAGGTTTCCCTCCTCAGCAATGTCCTGCTGTGCAGCAGTGTCCTGCTGCCAGGCAGTTCTGGACCAGGTACATCTGGCACACTTCATTCCCATTGACCAAACTACGGGTAAAAAGAGAAAGAAAAGACCCAGCAGCCAAGTCATCATTTACCTCTGGTGAAATCCTATGCTCCCACTGTGGATTTTTCCATGATGCTGATGTTCTAGCACCTGACTGGTGAGTACAATCAGCCCTTTCTCATGCTCATAACAAGGCAAGAGCTTTCTTTCCTCGTTAGCTTTTACATCAGACCAGAGCCTTGGGGTCACATTTTGTCCCAGCAACTGAATGAGAGACAACTACTTCAGATGACCAACTCCTTCCTTAGAATTGAAATTCAATCCCTGTACAACCACACACAGTGTTTTCTGGTAACTGAAACCCAGTAAGTTTAGCAATAGTGGAGCTGAGTAAGGATCTTTCAATCAGGAATGAAACGTTCTCATTTAATGAAGTGCACGAGTCAGTCAGGATGTATCCATGGCCTCCTTTCCTCACCCTTCTATTTCAGAGCACACCTCTCCTACAAATACTCCACAAATACTCAGGCTGTGGGAGTTTCAGTTAGGAGATCTGATGGCTCCCTGCAGCAGCCTTACCCTTAAGGCAACACCTGCGAGAGCTTGTAATATTTCGCAGGGATGTGTGCTAACACCCACATAATCGGCTTTCACATCTCAGTCGCTGTCGGCTCTGGCCTCACACTCCAGCACAATCCTGTTTGTCAGGCTGAGCATACCCCAGTGGCTCACATTTCCAAATCTACCCCATCCTGCACCAGCACAAGTGAGTCCTGCACTGGGTTCCTGCAGTTACTGCAGAGGATGGCCCCTAAGCCAGGAGAGCTCACCATGAGCACTGCTGGTTGGATGAAATCCCAATCCATACCTGACAAATAAAGGACTCAGCATGACATGCAACCTCCAGTCTAAACCCTTGGGGGTTTGCAGGACAGTGTCAGGTAGAACAGACAAGCACAGCTTTCCCCAAAAGAGTTCTGACATTAGCCCTGTGCCAAGCAAAGGAGCCCTTTAGGCACCAGCAGTTTCACAGCAACTTGAAATATTAGGTAATTAAACAGTCATACATGTATTTAACTAGAACAAAAAATAAAGTATTTCCTTGCACCCCCCAAAATAACCCACATCCGAAAGAATAATTTGGGTTCAACAGCTGATCACAGGGCTAATATGTTAATTCTAAACTTAAAGGAATTACATGTGTTGGGTCCACCTATCTCTGAATCCACAGCCTGAAAGTCTAGGGGCTCACAGCTGAGTGGGCAGACACTAACCTCTAATATGAGTCCAGAGCGAGGCCTCTGGCAGCAGCAAGCTGCTTTACCGTGCTTTGTGGTGGATAGGAGAACCCCTAACAATGTTTAACATTTCTGAGCACTGAGCAGAATGAATTACAGTCCCACTAACCACATGTGTCAAGCTCTCCAGAGAAAAAAGTGAATCTTTCCTCAGTCCCACCGAGGGGATGACAGCTACTTCAGTAAATACTGCAAGTCCATGTGTGCCTCTTCAAAAAGGGATTAAGCAGTGCCACAGACCCAAAAGACACCCTTGTGGGGCTGTCCTCAGCAGCAAGGCTTTCTTTCATTTATCAGACACGCTGTATTCACAGCTGGAAACCTCAGGAGAGCAAAGCCAATGTATTTACTTTTCAACAACTGAACCCTACAGGAAGGGGTAAAGTGTAAACAGGAGAACTGCCTTTAAAGGGCCAAATCTCTGCTTGTTAAAAACATGACTCTTCTTTGTAAATACACAGGATAAAGCAAAGCTTCCTCCAGGCTGTACAGTCATTATATGGCAAGTTACATGTCTTATAACTCTCTAGCTAAAAGCATTGGCAAGCCACAGCTCACAAACTCTCCAGGTCTTTTGGCACTGTGTACTTTTAGTGGGTTCTAGTCTTTGTTTCTTGTGTAAACATATTTTAATTAGGTGCTCTGAAGGTCATAACATCATAAATAATAAGGACATCACTTAGGAGGCTGCAGTTCCTTCATTTCTACAGGTCGATACAGTGGCAGCTGTAAACCTTGTGATTGGGAAAATTCCTTACTCCCCTTTCACACCAACATTACACAACACAACAGAAACCAACTTACAGCTCATGCAGCTTCTGGCAGAAGCTCCAGCCATCCGGGTTGATGCGTGATATGGAGTTGTTACTGAGGTGAAGCTGGTGCAGAGAGGAAAGGCCATAGAGAGAACCGCTGTTTACTTCTGTCAGGCTGTTATATTCCAGGTGGCTGTGGGGAAAAATCAGAAGGAATTGGCAGATAAGCAGCACTGGTCAAATGCTACACAACTTCCAGCAAGAACTGGAATTTTAGCCATTCCTACACACCTTTCTACACACCCACGTGGATACATGCATGTGCGGGCGTTTCTTGTCAAATGAGGGACAGAAAGAAATTCAAGGACAACTCAAAGGAAATGCCCAGAGGGAGCTGTGACTGCAGACATAAGGTCCACTGCAAGTAAACTGGGTTTAAAGCACCCCAATCAAGTTTATATTTGCAGAGTGTCAGTTGTCTGACAGCAGCATCCAGAAACATGCTGCCTTGTGACCTTGCAAACACACCTGAAAGCCAAGCATGTTGGAAGCTTCAGGCATTTCTCTGCAATGACTAATCAATTTGTTCCCTGGTATGGAAAGAAAGCATCACCAAGATAGGGCAGTTTGGTTTCTAGGTATGCCAAGAGGTGGAATAATCATGTCTGCAACACAGAGTTCCCACGTGTCAGTCAAAACAAATTTGCAGAAGCCAGACAAGCTTTTATTCAAAGACCAACTGAGATCATACGGAACGTTCAAATCATCAGACTTTCAAAGGAAAACTCACAAGCAACAGGACTTTTTTGATTAAACACCTGGTAAAGCAATGAGCTTTAGTAAACTGTGGGTCAATTAAAGAGAAACTGCTGCAGCATGGCAGAGCTCTGGGCATGCAGGACATAGGAAGGAGGAGCCCACAAGGACTAGCACAGGCCCTCACGGCTCTCTGGAGAGTCCTCTGCTAAAATGCAGAGAAGGACATGGAAGCCCGTAAAGTCCTGTCTGTTTAAGGGAAAAGAACCCCTCTCTCAAACTTACAGCACTTGCATCTTGGCTAGACCCCAGAAAGCTCCATCAGTCAATTTGCTGATGTTGTTGCGCTGCAGTTTCAGGACTTCCAAGCTGTCCAGTCCCTGGAACGTCAGGCCTTCAATCAGCCGGATGCGATTCCGGTTCAGCTCCCTAAAATCACCAAGGCCATACGAGTTTATTAAACCCCAGTCCTTTCTCACGAAGTCATCTGTGCAGCACACAATGGGGACAGCAATGCCAACAACTCCTCTGTCAACCGTTCCCGGGAGACAGCAGAAACGCACCGGAAACTTTCAATCCCAGAGCTATCCAGGGAAGTCAGCTGGGTGTGATTGCTTACATAAACTCACCCTGGGACAGACTTCCACTATAGAGGAATAACAGACTGCAGCAATTCCTCTTCATCCCTCCTTTCTCTGCATTTCTTTTAAGCCATTGATCCTTTTCATCAATTTTCACACTTCATCTTGTCTCAAGCCCAGACACCACTTGAACCAGTACAGCCGAACATCAGCATTATTCCCCTTACAACCCATTGTTTTTACAGGACTCGTAATTGCCCAGTAAAAATGTGCTCTGAAAAATGCAGGTGAGGTGCCCCAAGAACTGTGGGCTCAAGAGGAAATTTTATGGCCAAGTTTGAAAGGAAAGCTTTCAGTTCCCTTGACAAATTTCACCTATTTTTTTCCTACTATAAGAAACTAATAAAGAGTGAAACAAGTTGTTTCCAATAACAAGGCAGTCTTAGTATTTTGTGTATACACAAAGATCTGCAGCTTGGTTCATTAAACTTCCTTTTCTTTTCCCTGGGTGGGAAAGGACTCCTAAATTTTGAGACTACTTTTTTTTCTGAATAGCAATACGAACATAATCACAGCACACTTTACCAGTCTTTATCAAACAGTCTTATGGATTGCTTGACACAGATATACCAGGTGAAAAGCCAATTCCATAAAGTCAGTAGAAAACCTCAACACAACGCCCTAAAGCTGAAGTGAGAGCTTTTAAAATGGATACTTTCCCACACATACAAGACTAACCTAAGGGTAGTTCCCTAGTCAGTGTTTGTGTTGAGGAAAATGGTGGAAGTTACAACATCAGAACTTGTTTTGGAAAAGATGAGGAAGCCATAGAAACTTTTAGCTTACTTTTCAACTGCCTAAAAAAAACAATGTTGAACTTGCACTCAAGTTGAGTGTAATTAAAGTCAACTAAGCAATTAAGACTTTGCAGGCCTAAAGTCCCTTGTCGTACTGCACTTCCTGGGCTATTAGTGAAACAGGCCCTGCCAGAAAAAGTACACAAATTCTACAACACATCAATCTGTATAACTTGCAATTCATTCATGTTTATCCACAGGGTTAAACAACCAGCTGTGAGGCTGTCATTAAGAGTACCAATTACTCCAACCTGCAGTGCAAACTGTGTTCCT
Organism: Cephalopterus ornatus; assembly: GCA_013396775.1. Taxonomy (NCBI): domain Eukaryota; kingdom Metazoa; phylum Chordata; class Aves; order Passeriformes; family Cotingidae; genus Cephalopterus; species Cephalopterus ornatus. Next base: position 567,581 of record VZRE01003958.1, on the reverse strand, counting down.
AAACAGACTGAGTTGTTTCTATTACAGTTTTGCACATAATGCACTCAAACAGAGGGGATTACAAGCTCTCACTCAATGGACAGTAACTTCCAACGGAGAGGCAACAGACTTTTAAGATGCATCTGGTGTTGTGTCACCCTGTTCAACCCCCAATTTGCTACAAATCCTGCATGCGTGCAAGCACAAATGCACACACATTCCTTGGGCACACCACGGTTTAAGGATCTGCCCCTGCCATTTAAAGGTGTGAGTTCCAACAGCTTGTGTGGACTTTATGTTAACAGACAGAGCCTGACCTTTTGCCTATCAAATTTGATGGAAAGACTGCAACAAGCCTCAGGCTGGGCCCATTTCTCCAACAGCAGCAGAAGGGAAAAGCTAAACAATTAGGGCTACTTTTTTTACACACAGAGCATGTTTATAGCTGCAGATGTCTGTGTGTCCCCATGCAAGCAGGACAACGACGACGTGTGTGTTAACTCACCTCGAGTGCTGTTTTCTCTGCCCAAATATCACTGCACAGTTTAACAACCTTCCCTGATTGCATTTTTATTGCCACATAAAGATACCTGTGTGGTCTTGAAAAACTAACACGGTATCTGAGCTCTGTCACTCGCAACAGAAACGTCTCCCAAACCTCTCTTGCACCACAGACATCAGCAGCTTGCAAGGGAATGGATTTGTCTCACTCTGCCAAGTGCACAAGATGCTGATGTCTGCTGCAGCACCCCTCCCTTCCCAGCTGATCCAAAAGGTGGCTCGAAAAGCCAACAGTTACAAGACAAAAAGGACCCTCTCCCAACATGTTTTACTAGGTGCTGGCAGGGGACTGCTGCATAGTGTATTCTACATTTTATAGATAGTAGGTGAGGAAGGGTGACATTTGGTGTGTATATCCTCAGGGACATTTTGTCTCCATGAAGTGGGGCTGAGCTTAATTATAGTAGACATTTCTACTCACAGTTGTATTAGCCTGGGTAGCCTGAATGCCTTGACAGGAAGCTGAGTGATCCTGTTTTTACTCAGACGAAGTGTTAGCAGGGACCGTGACAGACTATCAAAAGCACCAGGCTCCAGGGTGCTGATTCTGTTGCTCCCCAGGTAGCTGCAATAAATCACAGCAGAAAAATGAACCATTCTGTCAGAAATCTCCTTTTATCAGCATTTAGTTGGTCTCGAGACAGGCTGGTGAAATTACAGTGATGGCTTCAAACCACTTGGATTTCTGGCTGCCCAAAGAGCACAGAGCCTGTGATGAATGTGGAGATCCCTGGGCACTTCCCAAGAGCTCCCTGATACCCTCCTACTTTAGAGCAAAGCAATCAGGAGTAGAAGCTAAAAACTGGAGAATATTCCAGTGCAGGATGATTCTATTCATTCCCTGTTTTTCCCTCAGCATGTGTCCCAGGGCTCTTTCTTACTTGGATCCCAGTCTTAGCCAGAGAGGCTGTTTTTACAGGACAACAGGCAAACCTAAGTCACAACACCACTCTCTGATACTCTCTTACAACTAGCACCAGAAACTTAAGTGTAAACTTTAATGCAGGCAGGTTATTTGCCTGCACTGCCTCAAAGGTATCTAAAATACAGATTATTTTATGTTTTCTATAGGGAGGGTGTTACTCTGCTTAACCCCCAGCTTTCTTCTAATAACTAATGAGACATTTCTGTTCTTTCAGTAGCCACTTTAATGACAAAACACTTGTTCTCCTTCCACTCTTCCGGATACACATGGGCTCATCTGGGAAACAGCATACAGACTTCCTACTGGGGAAGAGACACCAACAGTCCTGCTGGTTTGTAGGTGGTTTGCAGATGTAAAGACACCCGCACCCGAAGGATGCAGGATACCTTTTCTCTGCAACACAGTAATAATCTGCATTCTTCAGAGATACATCAGAAACCAAAAGGACAGCATTCAAAAAATAACATGGCAGTAGGGACAATGTGCTGCCTTTTAATTCTCCTTTGCCCTTAAAATCCTGACAAATAATCCCATACTTTCTTATATTCATTACTTCTCCTTTTTTTAAAGGTTTGAGGCCCTTTCCTCTGCTGGGGTAACTCGACAAAAGCCATTCCCAACAAGAAAAACTCACAGCTCCTTTATGTGAAGTCCCTGTGGAAAGCAGCCGTTTCGGATTTCCGTGATGTCATTGAAACTCAGGTCCAACGTTTCCAGGGTAACGTAGGGCTGCAGCTGACTTGGTTCAATGCTGCGGATCCTGTTGTGATGCCTGAAAAAGTCAGGAGGAGAAACAGAAACTAGTTAGTTCTCTTAGAAAAACAGAAAGAACACTCAAGGCTGCTGCAGGTCCCCAGGCTGGCCCTGAGTTCGTACACTCAGTTATGGTGCTTCTTCAACAGCTGCTGGAGGAGAAACCCATCCCAGAGAGATATTCCCTAATCCCCACGCTGCTCCTCTGACCAGAGACCAGCTCACAGGTATCTGCAGGCTTTAAGACACTTTTTCTGCTATGGCACAACACATTTCCCCTTTGCAGAACTATTGACTCCACTCATCAGTTTTTCTTCCAGTCTTCTGGGCTCGTTCTTCTACAGGCCTGCACTTCCAAAACGGATTTGTTACACGCAAGGACTGCATGGCTGGATTTTAATCCCGCAGGCAAGGAATGCTGTCAATGTTATTCACAGAGGATGGGACTTCAGAGAAGGAAACAGAGAAGTAAATACAACCTCAACAAAAGTTACAAAACAGTGTTTCCTTAATTCCTAAGGATTCTTCTGAAAATTCCCAGTTTTGCACTACGTTACATTGATTTGTAACACACAGAAATACCGTAACAGGATTTGCAAGTGTTCTTGCAAGCGTTTCCTCATCTTTTGCTACTTTTGTCCCACTGTACCACCAGGACAACTCTGCAGTGCCAGAGCTGCCCAAGCACCAGACCAAGCTGACCACAGGATCAGACCCTGCACTGATCACCTGTGATTGCTGCAGTACCGCCTGAAACATACAATCTCAGATTTTTCTTTGGAGAAGGTACTACAAGCTGTGTCTCCACAGTCACCTAACAGTTAAATACCTTTAAATCTCTCCTGTAGTCGACAAGATCTAACAAAAAAATCCCCTTTCCTCTGACTCCTTTCTGGCCTGAATCAGTAGAGGGGACAGTAATCAATTAAAAAAAATACACTGTGCGTTAGTCACAAGAAGCAGAGCACATGCCTGATGTGAATTTAGACCAGTCACTGATATTACTGGCAAGGCTGTGAGGGAGGCACTCCAAACAGAGCTGCTCACCAGACACTTGGGAACTTGCTGAATAATAAGAGATAGTAGAGAGAGTTCAGTCAAGTCCCAAGCCTTAATCCATCCAGCTACCTACTGGGTAACCAGAGCAGGAGACAGCAGCCAGTGAAAGAACTCCTGAATGCAAGTCCCTGTTCTCCTGACAAAGCATCAGCTCCTTGAAACAGAAAACTGAAGGATGACTGACCACAGCCTTCCAGGCACTGAAGCTGTCAGCTGCCTAGGAGCCTGTCTTCTCCAGCCTCACCCCAACTTCAGGCTGTCCCAGGGGTTCAGACAAGCCCCTTTGAAAGCAAACCTCCCCCCTTCAACAGAAAATGCCAACAGCACGTGGCCAAGGACCTGCTCCCCACACCATGATCTGCTCCTTTACCCTCGCTGTTATTAAAACCAGATTGTTTCACCACCACATTTGCTGGTGTCTGCAACAGGAAGAGGATAAAATCTGCAACCCCAGAACAATTTGCTTTTTGGAGACTCGCCCTTTAAATAGCCAGCACATGACCCTCCCTCCGCACTGGGGAAACAGGCACAGAAATGCTGCTTTGACTGAAGAGTTTTAATGAGACTTAATTCAGTGCAGGTTCACAAAACATTAAGGACTAATCTTACATCACTATAGCAGTATGCTGCTAATACAATGACACAAGGTGTCAAGAAAAATCAAAGAAAAGTCATAATTTATGTCTCCAAACAGGTTATTCCATGGGTTACAGGCACACAGGTCTCTACAACCACAAACTGCATAAAAGACAACGACATGGCTGCTATCCAAATGACCAATATTTATTTACAGCTTGAAATAAAGAGAGAATTTTCACAGTCATGCACCTAGGAGAAGGAAGGTCTGGTGAATTTATACTATACTGAGACTAAAATACAAGAAAAATCACTATACCCAGAATTTTGTAATCTCCATTAACTAAACACATGGAAGCAAAGGGAACTTTTTTCCCCCAAGGACTTGTTGGGTTTTTTTTCAATTAACTCAATTAGTAGAATCAGTAAGCTCAAAAATTTCAGTCTTCTTTTCCTCCTCAAAAGAAGAGAGTCCATTAAATGTGTGTGTGTGAGCCTGATTCAGGAAAGCACCTCAACGCAGACATAACTGAAAGCAAACCCTGAGCTCTCCTGAAGCAGGGGCTGTGAGTTCAGCTCTGATCTCATCTAGGCTGTGATGGCTGAGATGAATCTGGCCGTAAATTAACAGGAAATGAAGGCTTGTACAAACGAACTTGGAGAATCTATAAATCACCTGACAATCTCTGCACAGGGCAGTTAAGTCTGCAAGGGACTGAGAGCACAGAGTGAATTTGGAAATGAAGTGTTCTTCAGAAGCCAATGTTATTTTTTTTGAGTATTAATATTTCTGTGCTTCAGTTGCTCAACATATATCCAATCTGCCCGCCCGCCAGATCTCCCAGCCCATCCCAGAAGACAGACTTTAAGAAAGGAAGAAAAGGACAGGAAAGAAATTTTGTTTGAGCCATGTTAGCAGTTTCCAGGTGACTTCTGTCTGTTTGCCTCTTGCTTTCATGTGCTGCAGCTGGCAGATGAGATGGATGCGTTATTTTACACAGGAAAAAAACAGGCTCCTTTCTTTCCCTGTCTCCTTCAAACATGGGCTGACTCCAAATGTAACTCGCAGCTCCAAACACCATCCCGGGCCAGTCCCAGCTGGGGAATGTCAGACAGTTCGCTGCAAAGCACTGCACCCTCTCAAAGCACTGCACTTCAAACAAAGCCAGCCCGGCTGACTTTTCCTATACACAGCATGTGATATGAAGGCAACATTGCCCAAACCTTTTACTAGCCTGATTACAATTTATTTTTCATTCTTTTGGTAAGAGCCCAAATGTGATTTAACTCTTCCTGTCACTACTTGGATCCCTTCAGCTCTTCCGCCTTTGTTCCCCAGCTCATCACAACGGTGTTTTACAGAAAAAAAAAAAAGACCAGTGATGTTATGACTTTGCCTCCTCTCTTTATCACTGACTGGAAAAGGGCTGGATTTTTCCCAACTAGCTCCTTGGTTTACACTTGGTTGGCTTCAAAGGCGACAGATCAGATTTTAGTACCAATTGCTGAAACCAGGCAATAAAGCACAAATAATTGGTGCTTGCACAACCAATTTGCCTCCAGGTATCTTCTCCTCTCCCCACTCCTTAGATATCAGAGTCTGGAAACAGTTTTCCCTGCCTCACTTCAGCCAGTGTTACCTCAAGAGTATACGATGACAGGGCTTCAGTGTGAGATTGTGCAATTAGAGCCTGGAGCATCAGCCAAGTCTTTTAGTTTCTATTCCCAGCTCTGGCACCAACTCATCTGCCTTGGGCAAGTTCCTTAACCCCTCTCTACCTCTGGTTTACCAATGCGTATGAAAAAAGGACTGCCCAGTTAGGATAGTGCAGAACTGCCTTTGCTGAGGACTAAAAATCTGGAGTCAAAGCAGCTCAAGTGAAAAAGAAATCATAGGAACTAAGGAGCCCATCCAAGTCCATTTGGGTTTGTTTATGAATATGGGAGGATCTGGCAAAAACAGTTGAACTTCCCAGTTCATGCCCAACGTCATTCCCACAGACACCTCATCTGCAGCTAACACAGGCCTTGAACTGTAACATCTCTGTGCCAAGCTAAGGTAACTCAGAGTCAGCAATGGATTACTTTCAAACTCCGAGGTCTGCACAGATGGCACTTGTTCAGGAACTGCTTCACCCTCGGGTCAGCCCCAGCTGCAGAGGGAGAGAGGGGAGCTGGGGGGAATCACCCTCCAACCCCTCAGCTTAACCCGCCTGCACTCAGGCTCAACACCCCGAGGGAGCGCAGCCTCTTAGCCCCTGCACTTTGCACTGCTCTTGAAGAGAGCCCTCAGGATTACAGGAGATCTGGATTAACCTCAGCCAGCCCTCTGCTGAACGAAGCCCAGGAGGACGTCAGGAAGCGATCGTGCGCTCTCTGCTCCTCCGTGCTGAGAAAAACAAGCAGAACGTTCCAGCGAAGCCAAAGCGTGTTTGGGTTTGCTCTGAGTCAGGAGGGAGCCGAAGGGGGTGGCAGGAAAATAACAGGTGGCGCAAAGTCAAAGGCTTGTAGCATTTCCAGGAATCTCAGCTTGTATTTTAGAGGTAAAGTTACACTTTAATCCCAGTGGGTTTCCTCGTTCGAAGCGTCTTTGTGAATATTTATTTGATAAACAGGCTGTGAAACATTTTCCACTAGACCTAATAGGAGAAGAATTCACCTTCTTTGCAGCAAGCCTGTCCTTTGGAGAACACTAATCAGTTTAATTCAGACCATGGCTTCAAACTCCTTGTGTGAAATCGATGCAGAGAGCAGTGCAAACACGCTCCTTTGTTGTTTGAGCCACGTTCACTCCCCCCAGCAGCTGCCCATTCGAAAGCTGACAGCGGAAAATCAAAGCAAGCGGACCCTCAGATGGGAATGTACGAGGGGCTTTGCTTGGGCTGATTTAAATACAATCAGCACAAAACCTCCTGGTTTAGACAAAGCTTGAATTAAGGCTGCCTGAGCTGCTGGGAGTCTGCAGCGCAAATGTTCGCTGTGAAGCGCAGCTAAAGGCAGGGAGAAGTCACATGCTTGGCCTTCATGTAGTGTCAGCTTACAGATCTGGCTGCGCTCACCAGAAAAAAGGGAAAGCTGTAATACGGCAAACCTATTAAACCAGCACCTGTTACAGGCATCAAAAATAAAACCGAGCTTCAAACGAGAGGCTCCGCACCTCTGGAAGGGTTCTATTAATATCGTGGCACACTTTCAAAATTAGCGAACGAGGGAGATCACAAGGCTAGAAAGGGAGAAATTTTAAAAGTTGAGGGTTTGGTTAGTATTTCCATACTGGGAAAGTATTGAAGAAACTAAATGCTGGAGCCAGAAAGAGTTATGGGGTTTGCTACTGAAGGACAGGCAAGGTTTGGCATCAGAGACTGGCCGTGCAAAGAAAGGGAGATCAAAGGCATTGTAACCGGAGAGGGATCACACACACTGTGACTAAACGATGCCTGGAACTACCTGCCCTCCTTCTCCTCACCTCAGAGAAGATGGAGATCCAGTATCGATCCTTCTAGAAACACTGAAGAAGATCAAAGACATGGGTTCCTAAACATTCACCTGAAATGATCTGTCATCTGATTTTAGTCCATCACTTGCTACGCACACACACAAAATAAGAAAAAAAATCATGGTTTCAGCATAGAGTGCAATGCCTGAGCAATTTTCCTGTCAAGCAAGAAGGGAAACTGATAATCTGAAAGATGAATTCGTGTTTGCAACAGCAGCAACACAAATGTTTCTGCTTTTCCTGGTCACCTTATTACCATCAATAACTGAAATCTCCTAAGTGGTTTTTATTAACGTATGGAAAGGAGGAAAGAAAGAATGCCATCAGGACCTGCACATCAGCTGTGGCTCAAAGTTCAAACATTTTATCAATGCAGAGCTTCTTATGTGATTTTAACATCTACTCATAGGGGTTTTTTTGTTGCCCCCTTTTTTTTTTTACTTCCAAATACTTTTATTTCAGAAAGATTTTTCTTCTGTACTGTAACTTGTGAAATATCTGCCTTGCAGTGGTGAAGCAAACACATGCAGGTGACATGCTGGAAGTCTGTGGCACACCATCCTCTATTTCTTCACAAGAGACCATTCCAGAAAAACTGAACTTCCCAAAGTGCATGAGCCCTTACACTTCCCAACTGCTCCGGAAAGCCCCACTGACACTGTTTGGCACTTTGCACTGTCACATCAGCCTCTCCACGACAATCCAGGAAGCCCAAGATTTTGGACCGTTACAAGAATGTGTATTTTTATCCAACACAACATGTGCTGTATTTGCTTATGGGAACAGCACCACTGTCCTTTCAGGGTAAGGCTGCATGGGTTATTGTCTGGGCAGGAAGCAAGGATGCATGGCAGCAGCCCCCACTTTTCTCAGATGCTCTGAATCACTCCTTCCCTGAGGAATCCTGGCAGATTCCCAGGCTGTGGCAGATACAGCTCTGTTTGTTCAGGTGCTGGCTGCACGCACAACAAGAGCAGAGCAGTGGCAGGCCAGGCAGCCACTGCATTTTAGGGTCAGCCACAAAAAAAAAACCCTCAACCCAAACAACAAAAAATCCCCACTTGCACAATTTTTTACAGATATCCAAACTTGCCCTTAAAGGTTTACACGCTCTGCTGGAGACTGTACATCAGGATCTTCCCTCTCCCTGGTATTCCTTCAAAAAAAGGTCTTTCTAAGATGCAGCAAATAAAATCCATAACTCGTTTTGCAGTTTTCCACTTCACATCATAGATAAGAGTAATGCAAGTACAAGCTGAGGGAGATATTCCAACTATATCAAACTATGGCAGACATTTCTTCATCTGCTGTACATCAGCTTCAAAACAAGGATATGTCAGGGGCTTTATTTATCAGGTCACATTCTCACCCTGTTTTGTGGTTTGAAGGATGGAGAAGTATAAAGCAAACTACCCCCCATGCAGCTGAGACAAGACAGGGGGTTCAAAAAACAATGTGAGTTTTGTTGGGTTTCTCTGAAGGAGGAGGGGGTGGGAAAAAAATGCAACCTTTCACAGTGAAGTCACTGCATCTCTGTTCCAGGTCATGGATGTTTGGAGGCAGAAAGCAGCCTGGGATTCACCCCTTTGGGCCCGGGAGCAGTGGCCACCTGCAAAGGGCTGTGCTATGAACTCTCTATTCCCACAAGCAAACTATTACTCACGCAAATAGTTCCACTGCAGTCAACAGGACTATTCATGTGAGACCAGTGTGACCCAAGGGCTCTGTTTTCACTGTCTATTAAAGGCTTCTCTGTGGTCACTCACAGGACCAATCTCATCTGCCTCTCACACAGACAGACTGCAACTGCTGACCCTGCAGCAGTTCAAGTGTGGCCTCGGAGCATCCCTGAGCCCTGGGTACCCAACTAGGGGCAGATGTTATCCTCCTGCCAGGCACACTCTCACAGTTCTTTCACACAGGACAGCCACATGGATAAGAGGTGGAGATCAAGCATACTCTTCAGAGACTTTCATACCAACTCAACATCCGCAAGGGCCTGGATCTGATGATCATGAAAGGGTTTTGTTGGGTTCAGTATGAACTGCATGAAGGAAACCCTTTCTTCTAAAGTAACCAAAACCACCACATCCAGTGAGATACGTATTCTCTTTGAATAATTCTGCACTAGCACTGTTTATAGAAAACTTTCTGACTCTAAGATGACCTTATGCTGTGTGTTAGATCCACCGAAGTCAGTCATGTAATTTTTAAAACATCTCTTCCTCCCTGTGATCTCCATTTACTCTCACTGGCTTTTGACTTGCCACCAAATGATCTTGGATATTTTTTGCAACACACAAGTTCCTAAGCCTTCAGAATTTCATTCCATTAGGAGAGCAAAATGTGTGGGACAGGCAGGATTAGAAGTTAGTCATCTTTAAAACAGAAGCTGTCTTATCTCTTCAGCAGATTACACAACCTGCTATGACATCAAAGCAAATTAAGATTCCTGAAGACAAGACAGTCTCTGTTACAGGCATAGTCCCCCCATCAGCAACTGGGTGGTTCTAAGAGGACCAGATCTCTTCTGGTTACACTGGATGTTTCATCAAGACTGTGCTCTGCAGCAGCTTTTTAAATGATGTATTCACAGAGGGCACAGACCCATTAAACAGGCTGTGCAAAGCATCTCTCATTGTCTGGCACAGCTTCTCTGTAAGGAGCTTCCCTGAACTTCTACGAACTCAATACCAGAGCACAACCTCATGGCCCTGTGTGCAGCTCTACCTCAAACCTCTCATCAGTGATTATCTTCAGAGCCACTGAGGGCATCCCTCAGTGGATGATGCACCTGTGAGGGTTGGGGCCAGATATCTTCAGCCCAACCTGAAATGCAGTTTGGCCACTTCTCTGGCACAAGGGAAGGAGAGGAGCTCTAAGCCACTGAGCACAATCAATGCTGGTTTTCAAACAGCCAGTCTGCAAGCACTCATAGATGTGCTAGTCCTTCACCCCCTTCTCCAGTTCTCAGTCCACACCACTGCTCCTGTCACTTCTCACATTCCCTGACCTCAGTTTGGAGCAAGCACTGAGAAGGGCTGCAAAGGAGAGGAGAGGCTCTTCTGAGTGCTGAACTCTGCTAAAGAGGAGAACTGTCCTATGGGAATAGAAGCAAGGAGAGTCATATAAGGTAAATGGCAGTTTTCATACAAGAATGCAGGAAACCACATGGCTCTGCACCAGCTGCCTGAATGGGGTCGTGGGCTCAGCAGAGCCTCTTTGAAGGAAGGGCTGCATCAGCATTTGAAAGGGGTCATTCAGTTCCTGGCAGATGACAATCAGGTCAATGTTTCCACGTTCTACATCTTATATCTTCAGTCTGCTACTCTCTTACTCTGCCACTGGCTTTTCCTCTTGCACTTTTACCTCAAGGGCTTTCTTCTGCTGCTGATACATGCCAGCCAAACTCAATTTTCTATCACAAATTAAATGCATAAGCCACTCCTTGAAGCCAAGAAAGAGGCCAGCTGCACCCCCACCAGTTTGCTGCTCTGAGGAGTTCCTGCCCCACACTTGCACAGCAAGTCATGTCAGGGCTGCCACCCAAGCCCTCCCATCCTTATCACTGGCCTCAAAGGTGAGGCAGGTTGGGGAAAAGGAAGAACAGACACTAAAAGTCAGATCCAGCCCAGATGCAGAGCAGCAATCCAGCCCCACTCCCAGGCAGAAACAGCAGCCTTCTTTCATTTTCACTGCAAGCCAGTTTTGTGCTTTTAATCAACAAGGATGGCATTTTCATTTGACAACCAAGAAGGTCTAAAAGCACAAAACATGGAGGCACTTTTATCCTTAAATCCTGATACTGATTTTAGTTTCTCTTTGTCTAATAAACGATCAAAGAAGATCCACCACAGCCTAGTGAGTGCATGCATTTTGTGGGTGGTTTTGTTTTACTTTTGTCTCTCCAGAGGAACGAGGAGGGGAAAATACACAGGCAGAGAAGCAATTTAAGTGCAACCCAAATGTGATGGCTCTGCCCGTGATGCTGCAATATTAATCCATGTTGCAACTGCAAGCAGACTTCCTGATAGGCACTGTCTGTGCCTCTAAGCCATGATGTGACACGGGGGCTTTTCCTACCTTTGACAGGAACACAACAAAACCAGGTGGATTTAACTACACAGGAGCTCTGCTGCTAAGGGAGGTAAATAAAGTTCAACACACTTGAATACATCTGCTCTCCAGACCATCAGTCTCATTGAACTTGCAGCAGAAGCTGCTAAAAGACTTGCCTCTTGAAGAAGGCAGCAATTGTAGAAACACATTTTTGACTGGCCAGTCAAACTCCTGTTAACACTTGAGAGATGCAGATAGGCTGGCGGGTTAATCTGTTCCAACATGACACACACTTGTGCTCTGTTGAAAGGGCTTATCTGTCCTGTCAGCAAGGTCACCGGAACTGGGATTGCCTCTGGGCAGACTCCACCGAGCTCTGCTCACACTGCTCAGCCTGCAGGAAGGAACAGCTCCTGTGCGAAGCAGCAATGGTCAAGCTAGCGAAGAAAATAGCTGCTCTTAACAAGTCTAGACACCCTGTTATTAATAAAGCGTGTCAAGTAGGAAGGGTGCTTTGGAAACTCCAGAACAAGGTGCCAAAAGATCCAGGGAACAGAAAATTTGAGCTCTGGAGTAGAACTGCTACGGTGCTAAGCCGGGCCGGTGTAAAACACTGTCTGTTCAAGCTTTCCTGGAGCTGATCTTGTAAAGTCAGTGGTAAGCATTCACCACCACTGAGCCAGTAAGTTCTTCAAGCTTCTCTAATAAGACCATTAACCTCTTCGGTTCCTCTTATTTTGAAAAAGAGGACAGCTCTCTAAAGAAAACAACCTAGAGGGCAAAAAAGTCTTCAGTAAGACCACCAAAAGTGTTCCTTTTCCAAGGCACCTGAAGGATTACAGGAAGTCCAACGCCTTGACCTGACTGCAGTTCAGCAACTGCTTCCATGCAGTGTGTGACCTGCACTATAATGGACTGGAGATGGTATTTAAGTCTAAAAATGAGCCATTTATAGATTCTTTCTCTACCCCTCTCCCCAACTCATTTTTCTCTGCTCATGTCTGACCTCTAACAGTTGTCTTTTCAGCCTGTGCTTCTATTTCATTTTCCAGCTGCCTTTGCTATTTTCCCTGATGTGCAATTGAACATTAAATGGTTTGACAGGCAGAACATGTACTCACCCAACCACTTATTCCCAATCAATATTCACATGGAATTCCTGTTAACAAGCAAGAGTTATGCACACACTGTGAAGGGAGGGTGGCCTCTTCAGTGATCACTTCATTAAAGGTATGACAGATCACTCTCTTGTCTACCTTAACCAGCAATCGCATTCTCCACGCTGCACACCCTCAGCAGGGCTGGTTTTGCAAGACTAAGATAATAACTTCTGACATGATCTCTATTGTTCACCTCTGCAATTAACTGGGGGATTTGACATGGGTTACAAATAACAGGAAATCCAGCACATAGCCAGCTTTTATTCATGTAAAAATGAGCTTTCTACAGAGTTTTTTTGCTAATTTTTTTCCACCTGCACACAGCAGGATCACGTTTTAGTGAACACTGTTTACACTAAGCTTTTAACCCTACACTATTTCTAATGGTGCCATGGAAGCGTTAAAGAGTAGTAGAGAGGATAAAGTCAATTGCAAGACTGACGTGGTTCAAAGCCCAGTTTGTAAAATCAGGACAGAATTCATTCTTTAACACCTCTGCTTAAACAGTCTGAGCCTTGTTATATGCAAAGAAACTAAACCACACTGCCCACTCCCAAGCCTTCCAGGGTGCTTGAAGGGTAACAAAATGGATGTGTTTTGAAAGTGCTTTATGCCACCCTACTCAAAAATAAAAATCACAATTCTACCCCTACCCTATTCTTCCCCCTCACTGTGCATCTATTTGATGCTCTGAGCAAGCACCACTGGTCTAACAACCAAGACAGTCCTCACTGTCAGCTGTCATTGCAACTGGGCAACCTCCATGGGGAAGGGAGCACAGAAACACATTGATAGCTTCCTGCTTTTGTGCAATTTTAGTTATTTTAGTTAAATTCAATTATGAAACTGAATCTCCCTAAGCTTTCCGAGAAAAATCTTCTACGTTAACTTGCTTTTCTTGCAGCTTCAGCTTTGCTTTTACTCACCTCTGAGCAAACTAAATATCCATTATTAGCAGTTTTTAGGCAGGAAACTCCAACATGCTAAAGAAACTTTCAACTCAGCAAGTTATTTATATCTGAAATCTGCTCAGTCTGTGAAGGCTAACAAAGGAATTGCTTTTGTAGACATGTGCTTTATTTGCCATATGCCATTAAATGAGACCGTCACTCTACCACAGATATTAATAGTAGAGTTTGGCCTATTCTAAGGCTCAAATATGAGGCTATTTTTCATACTGACCTTAACAAAAGATCATGGTTGCAAATAACCCTAACAACTAATATGGGCTTGATCTGTAGAGGGACAGAACATGGTAACCATCTCATGCATTGCACATAATATGCACCTGCCCCTGGAAAAGGCACCAGGAGATGTTTTACATTCATGAGTTACATCTGTCCTGAGGTAGACCTTCTTCAGCTCAGAGGAAGCAGATCCACCCAAATGGGAATTTACTTGTTCTTGAATACATGGATCACACACAAAAAGATCCTGTTCCAGGATTCCTACTCCTAACCTTGTGCTCTGTCCCACAAGACCACTTGTGTCCTCTCCTTCCTCCAGACAAATATGAGTCCAGCCATGGACTTCTCCCAGGAGAAGCCTCCATAGCTGCACAAAATGCTTATCCTCAAGGGATAACTGCTATTGCATGAGCTGCCACCAACTTTCACTATCTTTTTCCTCTGGCCAATTTTTACACTCCTCTGTATGTGCTCAGATTACTTTTCTGATGCTCTTTTGTTGAGTCTGATAACTAAGTGCTGTACTGCTGTTGCTTTTCTAGAAGAAACAATTACTCATTTCACTGGAATAGCCTCAGATCCTTTGCCATTTCCATGTGCTCATGTTATATCTAAAAGCTCAAAAAGGACATGCAAATTATTAGAACAGTTCCAACAGCCCAAAAGAGAAGTCAAAACAGCATCTCTTCTGGTGCTTGGGAGCACATGATTAATGAGAATTTCCTCCACTGGGAAAGGTTCCTGCAGTCTTTGGCCTCAAAAATTTGCAGATTTTTACACACCAGAGCCTTACTACAAACTCCTGAGCAAAACAAACAGGAGAGGTGGGTTTCAGAGTTTCCCTGCTGCACACTGAACAGCCTGACTGTCAGCACTCACTCTATTTCCCCTTTCCAAGTCAATACATTCACATTCAAAAATAGAAGCTCAGTAGTGTAGCCTGTACTGTGGACCAAACGCTCAGAAAACAGGCCTCTCTCCCAGCTCCAAGGGGAACTGCCTGAGTAAACACCGGAGGACTGGCCCCTGCAGACATTACACCCCCTAAGCGATGCAAACAGGGGGTGGGGGTGAATCTGCTCCCACTTATGTATCTACAACCTGCACGTATCACTTTCCTTAGCTGCCAGAGAGTTTTCTTTGTGCCAGGAATCAGGCAGCGTGGTTTTCTGAGCTGCCCAAGGCACATCCTGCACACAATCAGAGCCTGCTGACTTCAATCAGACCCTGCGCACGGCTGCGCCTGAGTCACCTGGATTTTGTGCTTATGAGCACAAAACCTCTTGCTGCGACCCAGATGGAGTTAACAGAGCAGTCTCCTTATTTCTAATTGTTAGATCATCCCTTTTTAACTCCAGCAAAGATGACTTGCAGATTAAATCTCTTGCGGGTCAAGGCAGTTGTTGTGTTTGTACAGCAATTAGCACAGCAGGATTCCAGGTCACAAATGGCCTCCAAGGCAATGTCTATACTGTGGTGTCAGCTCAAACCTCAGTTCCTCATTTAAGCCAAACTTCCCAACTATCAACACCACCTACACAGAAGTTTTTACTCTGGCCTAGCCAGGAACACGAAGTGAGATCACAAATCATGTAGAGACCAGCTCAGGCTTCAGCTGTGGTCTACAAAGAGCACAGATGCAGCAGTTTTGAGCTCTTTCCTCTAACAGAGATCATCAGGGAAAGGCTGCCATGGGCAGAACTGGAGCTGCAGTTCTGATGCTCAAGCAAGTCTTCACCATCTTAGCTTGAAAAGCAAAGATGAACCGAAGGCACACATCTCAAATCACCAGATCTTGGGCAAGCCTGCAAAAGGAAAGTCTTATTTGCAAGACCCACTTGTATCACCAGAGCACAGTGACTGCTTGCATTGCTTCAGCTCACACAGAGAGACACATTTGTCTTGGGTGGAAGGAAAACAGCAGCTCAAAAATCTAATGGACCATATGGGTCTTCAGAAAGACCCCCTGCAAACATGAGTGAAACAGTGCAAGTAGCACTAGACTAACAGCTGCTTGTCCAAGCCTTCACTTTGAAAGGATGAGGCAACAGCTCCAGGAGTAAGATCAGTGATCAAAGATGAGCATGATCCTGATTCTGCCATGTTAGGGACCTTGAAAACCAGTCAGTTCTAATCTAGTACAAAGGTCTAATGAGATACAAAGAAAATCAAAGTCAGACAAGAAACAAGGGTCACATTACTAACCATGTGACTAATTTAACCAGAATTATAGTAAAGTCCCTAACACTTGGAGGAAAAGCTCTCCAAGAAACCATGCAAATCAAATGGTAATGACTTCAATGCAGAAATTACTGGCTGCAGTCTTTGACCTATCTTACTCCCGACATCCAGATGGAATATCATAGAGTACTCTTCTGTTTATGATGACCATGCTGCCCCAGTCAGCATTTGAGCTCACTAGTCCTTTTAAGAAGCCCTCCTATGTTCCCTGCCACTCCCATCTTCCAATTCTCCATGTATTTAGTTTTCAAATTTTACATGATATATTTTGCCTGTGGCACAGTAGATCACTTACCTTTCCCCTATTAGTCCTCTGTTTAATCACAGTTTAATGTGAATTGATCTTTACATTAATGAGTCTGTAAAGAAGATTGATTTTCTTCAAGAGACTTTTCTGCTCAGTTTGGCAGCAGAGTAGTCCTATTGATTTCACTTTCCCCAGTAAATACACTGCAGTGTCACTGATTCACTTCTTGTGAATCAGCTAATCCTATTTCACACTCTTTTGCTCCAAAAATCCCTTCTTTGACTTCCTTGTTATCTGTGCTTATTCAGAGCAAGATGATGGGGCCAAAGCATCTCAGACAGCTTTGGCTGTTGCTAACACACAGCTGACTGTTGTGGGTCACCATCCCCTTTGTTCCTAAATGGTTGGGGGCTTAAAAGACTTCCAGCAAAAGAAAGTTATTTTTAAGTTATTTTAATCTGTTAACTTCCTTAATTCCTAGCCAGCTAAAGGATGTGGCACACTGTGCTGTGTTTACCATGCTTGCTCCAGAGGCCTGGTTAGCAGGCTGAGCTCTACAGTTGCCCAACAACCTGTGCTGGTGTGCCCGAGTCAGAGGATGCTGCCTGAACCAGCCTGGCCACCTTGGAACCAGGCCAGAGGACAAGGATCCACCATCATCCTGTGCAAACATCCCCAAAACCCTCCAGGATGCATTTACCCACATGTAGGTAGACAAAGCAACAGAGACAGGCCCAGAGTAAGGGCTGAGGCTCAGGAGTTTGTAGGAAATTCATAGTAGCAAGGTTGATTGCAGCTCAGGTCTCTTACCTGGAATGCTGGCAAGGCTAAGAGTCCTTCCAGGCCAAGTTATCAAGGAAGTTAGAGATAAATAGACTAATTTCTGCTGCAAATAGGTCATTTCTTCCATCCTCCCCTTCCCCACCAGATCAGGTAACAGAGTCTCCTCGAGAGCCTACAGAGTTAAACACACTCTTGCTGCGTTCAGATGGGAAACCCTCAGCCAAGAGCATGTCAGTGAAAACATCCTGCCATCAACTCCCAAATGTCCAAGTCTAGGAACTGTAGCTAAATTACAAATGCTGTGGGAATTTCAGGCAAGGTTCTCCTCTCAGCTATTCAGATGTAATTTCGGAATGAATCCAGATTCAGTCTCTCCCCCCTCCCAGCTGAATTTCCTGGCTTTTGTTTGCACTAACAGATGTTTGCATTTAATGTCTGTCTTTATTTGGTAACTCGTACATAGATTATTTTTCCCTTCTGTTCTATTAAAAGCCTTATCAAGTCCCTTATGTTTGCTCTTGTTGAGATGAACGACTTTGGCAGCATTTTCAACGTGCAAGGCAAACAAACTGACTCTTCGAGGAATAATTAAACTGAACTAAACTTCATGGCAGAGCATTAGGGCAAAGCATTTTTGATACGCGTTATGTCTGTGTCCATCTGCAGCCTAGAACATCCGAAGAGTTGCAGAAAGTTTTGAGAATTCTCTCTGCAACAGATTCCCACATATACACTCAAGTGGCCCGTGGTCCACACACACGTGGGGTCAAGCAAGTTTTGGGTGACAGAGACAAGCCCCACAGGACCCACAAGCAGGGAATGCAAAGTAAAGCTCATTAAAGAAAACCTTTATGGAAAATGTCAGTTTGGCAGTATGGTAGATTTCTTTCCCACATACTCTAAAGGAGAAAAAGTCTCTTCCCCTGTTTAGAAGAGTAGGAGATGAAGTAACTCATTCAAAAGGACTGTTTGGAGTGACAAATATACAACCCTTACTTTTATAATACATTAACAGCCCTTTGGAAATACTTAACCACATGCAATATACAAAACCTACTTCAGAGGTTTGTGAGGTAAACACACTTCACACATTTCTAAACACTGAAAAAAAAAAAAGGAAACGTATTTATTTTTCTTCAGCAGGAAGAATACATTGTAACACTATACACTCAAACATAAACCAGTTTCTCAGTACACAAGTCTTCATTATGAGTCTTCACTCTGGGTTTGGTTTGGCAGCCTCCCCAATTATTACTTCACAGATCTGAAGGGCAGAAGAAACCAGTATGACCATATAATCTGATTCCTTATATCACACAAGGCTAAATAACTTTATCCACCAACTTGCGTATCAAGCGCATTAACCTGGAGTTGAATTAGAGGACCATCTTTTAGGAAGCCATCCAATTGATTTAAAGACTCCCAAGGATGGAGAAAGCTTCACTTCCTCAGCAAATCATTCCAATGTGAGTTAGTCAGCAACACTGATTGAAGCAGGTACTTTAAAACATCTTTCAAGTTATTTTTATCTCTGATAAAAATTAAAAGGAAATGCAAGGGGGGGAAAAAGTGGCATTCTCTAAAACAAGCTAAACAGAGATCCTTCTTGCAGAGGTATGACAGCAGCACTACAAATCCCACTATCAGAATTATTTATGTGTAGCAGCTGAGAAGAGCAATACAGATTTCTGGAAATTGATACTAAGCAGGTATGTTTAGAATACTGTCCTTTTATCACTTGGCTTTGTACCTTCCCCTTCCTTCTGCACCACTCCGTAATTTCAGAGGAGCTGTAAATCTACTGCCTTCCACCAGCGATTATTCCTCCCCTCTAAAATGTTCATTTCATTTCAGGAATAAAAAACCCAAAGCTGCAGCAATTTGGTCCTTTGCCAAGGGCTAAATTAATAGCAAAAATAACAACAGGGGCTTGTGAAACTCAGATCGTTTGTAGACTTCGTGAGAAAGAAAAGCCAGTCTTGGGGGGCCTAAAACTATATCCTGGATGGTAAATTCTATGCAAGCTTTCCACCCATAAATCAGATTTCTGGAGCTCTTTTTTGAATCCTGATGCACAACCCGCGGAGTTGTGCGGCAGCTCGGTGAGCTCAGATCAAGTGGCAGGCAGATGCCTTCTCGTGTCAGGGGAGGCACCACCCTGCCCTGCAGCCCCCAGAACACGCACCCAGACCACACATGTGGTCACACAAGCAGGGAGAGGCGGTGGCAAGGGGCAGAAATCAAACAAGATGGTTTCACACCAACTCCACGTGACATTTGACAGGCCCGATAACTGCGGAGGCACAACCCACCCCTGTGCCCAGGAGGTGAAGTGGTTATTTATGCTTCCAACAGAGATGCTTGCTGGATCCAGCACTGATGATAGCAGAGGAGCACTTTGGCTCTTGGTAAGCTCTGCAGGAACACAGTACTCCGGAGAACCACATCAAAGGCATCGTATCTCAAACAAAAGCTAAACTCACTTCATGCCAGCAGTGAGATGTGGACACCAATTTGAAGCAAAGATCCTTAAACTGAATTAAGGCAGTGAGGGAGCTGTTCTCTTTTGCATATTTTAATGCTCCCTAATGGAAGAGCAGGAAGAGTGCCAGTTCACTCAATTCTGTCCTTGATGTAAGTGACAGGAATGTGCTCTCAGTCAACAGATCAAGGCTGTCTCAGAGTAAGTCAGAGCCCTTTGAGCATGAGAAGTCAATCACCTGGTGGTGTGGCAACAGGTCTTTTCCACTACAAAAAGTAGCCAATCCATGGTAAATATGGATACCTGCCTGCAGGTGTACACTGCAGGCTGGAAGCCATCACTTGAACAGCTCTAGCACCTTGCCGAAGTCCCCATTAGCTATAACCACTTCCCCTTCCCAGGAACTTGGGAGGTATCATGCATACCTCAGCAAAATTCCTTCTCTGTGTGCATTGCAAGCAGACACATGCAAAAATAATTTTAGAAATCCACACTCTTAAGGTACTAAATAGTTTGATACTATAATGTTTTTATTCCCTTCAGCAGCACCATCGACCCAAGATCCTTGTGGAAGGTACAGGTTTCTAACGCTTCTGTGGTCATCTACACCACCAAAGTCAGGAACTTCAAACCCTCTGCTGGAACCTAGCTTTACAATCAATGTTCTCTCAAAAGAAAATTTAAAAAAAAAAAAAAGGTGAAAGAGACCATAAGAACAGGTCTGGAATGAGTTCCCTGAAAGATTAGGATGTGAATAGTCTCTGGCTTTAACAGAAAAGAAGAAATGATCAGAACAGGGCCAGGGAGAAAAAAAAAGAACAATAAAGAAAAGGTAAAATTATAGACTCCTTTAATAGCACAAGTATGACATAATGGTTGAAACCCAAAGGCAGATGAAGAAAATAAAAGTTTTACTCAATATGCAACCAACATGTGGAGTTTACTGACGTAAGTTACCACTGACCATATGAACAACATTAATTGTGCCCAACCTCATGCAAATTGCACTACTCCAGATGAGGTTTCTTAATTAAGGTGCCAACAAGCTCGTTAATGAAATCTAGACTCAGCAGGAATGAGTGTGACACACAGGAAACTCTCAGAGGCAGCTAAACCCACCCACAGAGAGCCCAAAGCCGAAGGAGGCTGCAGTGACTTACAGGTGGAGGGAGCGGACGCTGGCAGCAGCAGATCCCAGGGAGGGAATGGTGGTCAGCTCGTTGTTGTCCAGGCGCCTGCAACAAACAGAAATGAATGGCTAAAGCAAGCAGCCTGTGACTAAGCCTAGGGGAGCAGGGGATGGCCGTGGCACTCCCTTATATCCAGCCCCCCACATCTCCAGGAACACTGACATTTGGGCAGAACTGACATTTGTCTGCGACTCTGATAGACCCACCTTATTCTTTAATGCATGAGAGCCACCACCACTGGTCCCACAGTAGTGTCTTTATAGGAGCAAGGCTTTTTTTCCCCCCTTCCACCCACTCCTTTAAAGTGCACTGAGGAATGCACTGTGCCCCAGCCTTCCATCTACCCAAGTTTCCAGTCATTACAGAGGCAGGCCTGAGACTGCTGGCATCTACAGCCATGGGTCCCACTGCCTCAGGACATGGATTTAACTCCCTTCCCAAGCAGCAAACCTCACTTGCCCCTCCATGCCAGGTCAGGGGCTGGGGCACAAGAGAGTGCCAGCCTCAGGCATCCTCTCCACACCAGGAAACCCTCTGGAAATCCCACAGGGATGTATAAAGCCAGCAGCACACAGAAAAAACACTGGTGCTGGCCACAGTAATGCCACCAAAAACAGGGGACCTGCTGCATCCAGCTGGGGAGCACAGTGCAGCCCCCCTCTCCAGGGTCATGGAATCACAGACCTCTCACCCCTGCAAACACCAGCACAAAAAACATCCCCTTCAATGGCCTAATGTTTGAAGTGTTTTTCTGACTGAAAACAGATCCTTGCCATGTGACCGGCTCTTCCTTGGTTTAAAGAGCCCTTGTTTGTATGGTGAATTAGTCAATTAATTACTGTAACAGTCGCTTGTCTGGCTGCTTGAAAATTACCTAATTTCTCAGCCATGTTGCCCGCTCCCCCCTAACCACCACATGCTGAAGCCATTAAAGCCAAGCCCCAGCCAGGCCAAGGTGGGAGGCACACAGGGTGCTCCCCGGGACCCCCACCCACCTCTGATCCCATTTATCAGCCACTACTGGCCTTCAAACTGCTCCCCTTCCTCAGGGATCCTTGGAAAGATCACAGCCTGGGTGCAAGAAGCAGAGCATGCTGCAGCTGCACAGCTGAGGTGTGCTAAGCCATGGGCACGAGTTGGGGCAATCCTAAATTATGGTGCTGGGGTTTTTTTCCTCTTCTTTCCTTTCGAACTGTTTTTGGCAGGTGGGAGAGGGCAGTGGTACATGCATCCCAGAGCTTCCCTTCTGGCTCCTCTGAGAGGAGGCAAGATATTTGATTTCATGAGGAGTTCCAGGCATTGCTGGGATAAAAGCTTTCCTCAGGCTCAGATCTGCCTCTGACATTCTGCCCATGCCTTAAAATGCAAGGGAAAAAGAGCCAGCCAGATGCATTGCAGTTCAGCAAGGAGCTCCACTCTTCAACTAAAAGATCACTCTTGCTCATATTACAGCAAGGTCTATAGCTTCCAAAGGTACAAAGCAAGCTGGAAAGAGCATTAAAATGTTTACTTGTGCCATGTCTTCATTAACATCTACCTGAGCATCTTTTAGAAAGCCATGGGAGAAGGAGCATAACTAGGCCCACTCCCTGCTAGCCTGGGTCAAGTCTGGTTAAGCAGCTCCAACACCAACCAGTGTGTAACAACTGGTCAAACCCTCCTCTGACTTAAGTGTGATATTCATGTATCAGCCTCCTGTCATGTCAGGAGTCAGTCAGAAGTGGTGCTCCCACCTCATTTTCTCTCTTGGCTCACAGGCACCAGTTGCTGACATAGAGGAGACAGCCAAGTTTGGTATTTGCCTGGGATTTCCCACTCATCTTCCCCTTATCCCATGTCAAGGAATTAAAAAAAAAAACAAAACCACAAAACAATAAAACAAAACAAAATACTCCAATGAGAACAGCCAGGCTCAACAAATTTAAACTTTCAGTCTCCTTTCTCTTCCCCAGCCCTTGCCTTTGATGACACAAACCCGCTGCCTCTGGATGCTGAGGCAGAGGAAGGAGGGGGGGCCACCCGTATAAAATATTTACAGTCCAGTTGCCAGGCTGGTGTCAAGCTGAAATGGAGCCTGCTCAAAAATAGCACAGCTCTCCAGAGCTTTCAGTGAAAGGCACTTTAGAAAATAAAAGGTGAGTTGTTTGGAGAGGAATTTTAGCACAGTTACTACCTTCTTTGTTAACAAATGAGGTTGCAAAACCTCAGAGCCACACAACCACCACTTTTGTGGATCCCATGATCCATATGACCTGAGAAAACCCCGGAAAGGACCACAGGGACCCCACAGCAGCACCCTCCATCCCACCCTTTTCAAACAACGTACAAGAATGGATGGACCCCAGGGATTATCATTAGAGGAAGCCACCAAAAGAGATGAGAGAAAGCACAGGTGTCCTGAAGGAAAGTAACATCCCACCCCAGCACACCCCCTGAGCTCCCACCACTTATTTCAGAGCATGTGGGATCACAGGGTTTCATGCCACTTCGAGACACTAAATTTCATCCCACACAGACTTAAAGTTTAAAAGGAAAGAAAAGCTTCTCAAACCACAAAAAGGCCACCAAAACAAACCACACAAACAACTGCCTAAACCCAGGGAAAGGGAAAAGTGTATGGTACGTTCTGCTACTACTTTATCACAATCTCAGTAAATAAAGCACAACAGAGCATCCAAGATAAGCTGCAAAGTTTAAATCTTTTTGTCTGCAGACATTTTCTTAAAATCAGGGGAAAGTTTTCAAAATACATCACACTAATTATTCACACAGAGAGACACACACAGAGTTTTAAGCCTTGTGTAATGCTCAGGAACCACAGATACCATGTTTGAAGCATCATGGGAGGTTTCAGGTCTTATCAATGCATCTATTATTTGGGGCAATCTCTTCCCCTGAGGGTGCCTTGGTTTGCCCAACACAGCATGCACAGCAAAACACTGACTTATTCTCAAGGCATGCCACAGCATGATGCTTATTTCATGAATGTTTGTAAAGTGCTTAAAAAAAAACCTCAGAAAGGAGATGCTCTGGCAATACAGATGTGGTTCTCCTTGTGAAATGAAGTTTATTTCAGTGGTCTGTGGTTTAGCTGTTATTGAAAAGCAACCAAGATTGGTAGATAGGGCTTTTAATAGAGCTTCTCCCTCACACTTTCCAGAGCCTGCCTTCCAGGCTCTGCTCCAGACCTCTGCCTCCCTTCCAGTCTCCCATTTCTGACTGCTCCCTTTCCCTCCTACTCAGTCATATGCTCTCTCCCTGCTCCCTAACCCTGCCTTTCTGACACAGCAAGCAGCTCTCAACTGCACCGTTACTTTGTGGGCTGCATTACCCACTCCAAAATCCTGACACCTTTTTATAGTTTTTAACTGTTCAGTGCAGGGCTTGTCCTGCTCTCCACGCGTGCAGCACTTTGCACAAACGAGTTCCCTCCCTGAGGAATCAGCAGCCATAGCACATTTCCCACCCCACTCCCCAGAAGTCACATGCCTTCAGGTACTTCCATGAATAAAAGCTATTGCTAAGCCACAGCCATGTTAGGATAATTCTAAAGTCTCATGGGATCAGGGCTGCAATTCTCTTCTTTAAGCCCAGAGTAATTTAAAGCTTTCCACAGTTTAAAAAGAAGTTGAGAAAACAGATCCTTCAGGCAGGGTTTTGCTGACCTGCATCACTTTCTCTCTGAGGATGATCATGAGGAACTGATTTCAGAGCATTGCAGTCACTCCTGATGCATATTCCTAACTTAGTCCCTAAGTTAGTCCTAGCAAGTCCCTACCATTAGTGTAAGCAGGGGAGCCAGGGGCAATCAGGTCAGCAGAGATATGCTACAATAAACCCCATACTCTAATCTGGCATGAGTTGGGCAGAGTTCCCCCTTCTGCCTATTTAAGAATCACAGGATCCGGCCCCTCCTTGAGCCCCAGAGCCAACACTTACTGAAAACCGACAGATGACAAGAGAAAATGCACGATACACACAGAGCACAGTATTGTTTCTGAAAGGAAATGTTTTTTCAGTTTCCCATGAGGCATCAGTAGCTCTTCAAACAGAGCCCAAACCTCAAGTATGCCAGCGATTCACCAGTCAAACACGAGCTCATTACCTCAACCCACCGCCTGCAATTTCAGTCACTTTCATTTTTCCAAACCCAAAATCTGAGCTCCAGGAATCCCTGCGAATGGCTGACTCTGAGTGTAACTGCTGAGCCTCTGCACAGATCAGGGGCTTGGAAATCCTACGATTCCCCAAAAAAAGGTTTATTTTGCCAGCAAGGGGGGGGTCTGGAAGAGCCACTCAGACCTTCACCAGTTCCTTCTCTTCCCCACCAGAGCAGAAGGCAGCTCTGCTGTTCTAACCTCTCTCAGCAGACTTCAAACAGAATTTGTTCTGGTTCCAGAAGGAGCACAAATGTCTGAGAAAGGAGGAGACACAGTTAAGTGCTTTGTTATCCACTACACTACACCTTTGTTTCCTGGGAGATTTGGGCTAGGTTGGCATCAGGTATCACAATCCAGGCTGTTCTGCCTTGCTTCAGGGTTAACCTTTCAGCAAGGAGCTTTGTGTGTATATTCAGGTGTGTTGGCTGAACTGCTCCCCTCGGAGCATTGCACAAGACTGAGGGAGGCAAACTCCAAAGATTTCCAATAACAGCTCTGCTGTTTTAATTGGAATGTTGTGTTCTGCTAATTGATTAGTTTAGAAGGAAAAAAAACAGCACAGGTACAATATGGAGAAAAAAAACACCCTCCACACCAAGTCAGACCTCATTCAAGTTAGCTAAAGGAAGGTGCTGTCTTAGGAAACGAGGTA
This sequence comes from Cephalopterus ornatus, assembly GCA_013396775.1. NCBI lineage: Eukaryota > Metazoa > Chordata > Aves > Passeriformes > Cotingidae > Cephalopterus > Cephalopterus ornatus. The sequence goes on along the minus strand of VZRE01003958.1, from coordinate 542,071 downwards.
AAATTTCCCTCTGGCCCACAAGCTGCCCTGGCAAACTACAATCAAAACCTCTGAAGGAATACTTACACTTCCTGCAGGTTCGACAGCTCTGCAAAGGCAGAAGGATCAATCTCCGTCAACTTGTTGTAGCTCAGGTTTCTGTTAAAATAAAAGACAGTGGAATCAGCAAACTGCAGTTCCCCTGCTCAGCAAAACACAGTCATCTTAATTATTCTGGATTACACTGGGAGGGTTTGGGTTTTTTTAAAAAAGAGAACTTACACAGCAGAGCACCACTTTGCTGCTGAATACCAGAGTGAGTTTAGTTCCGTGACAGAAATATTATCTAGCTCTCCCTAAGCTTTTTCCTCCTTTGCATTTGTGTGGTTTTAATTTGTCTTCGTATTACACAATTACATTTATTATTTTACTATTGGTTATTCACAACCACAAAACTAATCACAGATGAATAGGATATTTCCTGACAAATTAAAGTCTGAACTGAAACAATCAACAAACCTTCCACTAAATATTTTATAGCTATATTCACATGGAGTATTTTTTCATACCACTCTGTGTTACACAAAAAATATGGACATACTGACACTTACACACTTCCTATATGTAAACATAAAATATATTGTACATTTTCTAACAAGGTTATATTATTAGTATATGAGTAAATGTTTTTCTGATCAGTGAATACAGCTTTCAGCCATGCGGCAGTACACACTTTGGTCCTCAACAACCTCAACCAACACCTTCCAACTACCCAACAGCCCAAATCTCAATCACATTCCGGCACTTCACTGATGGCTGGCAAATGGGTTGTGCTCTATTATCTGAAAACAGACTGGTGGTAGAGCAGACTCACCTCACAGGACATCCCTGATTGGAAACACATCCAGAGCTCACTACGTGAGCTTTGGGAAGGAACACACTGCAAGGATTGCTAGGGTGAGCAAACAGCCAAAATAATGCAAATCAAGTACCAAAACTCCAAAAACCGCAAGCTTTGCCATGCTCTGCTTTACCACCACGTGCTGAACAGCAGAGTCTTCCCTCCAAGACAAGCACACCACATAGGACAGGTCAAACCTGCAGCCAGGGACTAACATGAGAACACAGATCAATTAAGACCTAGTGACTAATGATGCAGAAAGCAGCAAGTGGTTTAATTAAATGATGTATGCAGTGCTGGCATGTTTCCGTGAGAGTGCAATCTAAAGAGGGAGGAGGCAAATTGATGGGTGGTAGCAGAAAAGCAACCACAGTAAATTGTAAGGAATTGTGAGGGGGACCTTCTCTAATTTTACTCTGCTCCACACCCTGCTCTAGGATATTACAGTGGGTAAAATCCATCCCTCCTGTCTCCTGTTCAGGGAGGTTACACCCTCTTACTGCACCTCTGAACACAACCGAAAAGATTCACGGCCTGATTTTAGATAAGCCTTCAAACACTGAGCTGCTTATCCAAACAACCAAGCCAGTCTGACTAGAAAACCAGCCAATCTTCCCTGGTTTGTGTTTTTCCTTGCTTTAAAACTGTGCCCACAGAATGCAAGCAGGTCTGGAACCCAAACAGGTAAACAGGATCTAAGTCACCAAGGCACCTACTGAACCCAAGCTACATGACACAAGAGCTGAGGCACACAAAAAAACAAAGGGTAGAACAGCACTGATAGAAACCACCTGCTTGAACCGCTCGTGCCAACCCGCTGCACTCTGTGGGAATGCAAAGAGAAACCCGGGACCACAGCAACCTTACAAATATCAACATTTGAAAGACTACAAAGCTTACCAACTCTGTATGATTAGCACAAAGCGATCAACACCTCCTTCAAGCTAAAAAGCAGATATTGATCGCCTGCCCTCTTATAATGCATTTATGGGAAGTCCTCAAAGCGTTCCCCTGCACGAAGGAATCATTTAATAGCTCTCATGATCTTGCTGTTCCCCATTTCAGAGCAGCCAGCTCCTTGCATCTTGCCTGAAATGTTCAATTTTTTGCCAATAGCTGCTGTGGAAGAAGGCTCCACAAATCAACAACACTGAGGCTGGCTCTTCACAGAATCTAGAACTGAAGCTATATAGGAGTGTAAAATCTAACCAAGTATCTCGTTTTAAAATATGCTGTCCTGTAAGCCCCTACTGTCTTTTAAAACACTCAAGAGACCTTTAAATCAATACCAGCCTACAGCAGATATCCATTTCACTATGAACTCAAAGGCATTTATCTAAATAAAAGTCAAACTGCAGTTTAAACTCGGAGTGCGTCTGAAAGCCAAGTCCATATTCATAGCACAATTACGAATTAAAGTGCAATTTGCCCACAGATTACATTACTACTTCGGTTTTTTTAAACCGCACAGCAAGATCAGGTTGGAGCCTGTCCTTGCCTGATCCACAGGCAAAAAGAGAAAATGCAGCAGGTAACGTCCTATAGGCTCAACACAGTAAAGACCAAGCTGACACAGAAATACTAGTGACAAACTGTAAGAGGGAAATACAACTGTGGACATGACCGTGCATGAATCCATCTGTTTTCATGTATTTCTATGCCTTTATTGCAGCCAACCTTCGCATTTCTTAAGGTCATGTATTTCTCCTCAACACGTTCCTCTGCAACAGGCTAAGGGGCTGTTTTATGAAGAAAAAAACCTCGAGAATCAAAAGCATCAAAGTGATCATCCCTACACTTGTCAAAAGGACCAGATCCCTGGCTTAGCGAGAGCTCAAGAACTGAGTGACACTGACACGAACCTCCAAAGTTCACAAGTGAAACAAAGGTCTTCGTAAATTGAGGGATTTCACGGCCACAGTTTAACATCATCCAGAATGACTTTCTGATTATTGCTGCTGCCATTCAAGATGTTTGAACATCTAAGTCACTGCACAAGTAGCTGGCTCTTCAGACAGCACAGCTGTGTGCTGTTGCTCCAGCAAAAAAATTATCACTGGTTGCCACAAAAATGCAGGTGAACTCCAACTTCCTGTACGCCCAAGTTTTCAGTTTTCCCCACTCTACCCACCCGAACCACCAACTGTCCTCACCAAACATACAACACACCGCTCAAAAATCAGTGGGGAAACAAAAGCTAGAAATACAGGCAGTACAAAATAAGCAGGAGACTTGAAATTACATAGATATGCCAAAATAAGGTTTACTGAATTTCTGACACTATCTGTACTTTAAAACTTACATTAAAATACCCAAGAATTTCTACCCTGAAGCATTAGCAATCAAAGGATGCCTTTCCCAGAACTCAGATTGCCTCACCAGGCAGTATTTGGCATGCAAGTCACAGCATTTAAGTGAGAGAAAGAATTAACGTGCTCCAATAGATAGATCATTGGGAGTCAGGAAACCTCCATCTATTCCTGGTTCTCTTAATCTCCTGCTGTGTGACCGGGTCATGTCACATCACCTCTCTGGAGCTTTTGTTTCCACAGCCACCCTTTGTCTGTCTTGTCTATTTAAACTGTAAATAAAATTGAGGTAGGTATTGTCTTGGTTTGCCCGATGCTGACGAAATGAGGCCTCAGTCTTGGCTGGGCTCCAGTAATGCAAATAAAGAAGGGAACTCAAAACTTGAGGTCATGGGTGCACATGATGCTCCCCCACCCCAAGCGTGGGTCCCAAATGTAACAGCAGTGCACGAAGCACTGCAGAGGCTGTAAGATTCCCACCAGTTTGGTCTCTCCAAGCTGAGAGGAGATGCCAAGCTTGGGGGCACAGCTGTCCCGCTGCTGAAAGCTGTCACATTTACTGCTCTCCCATAGCACAGAATGCATTCCTTCTTGAGGAGCCCCTTGGGATGATGCCATGCCATAGCCCAATGGATCACTGAACAAATGTTCCTGCCATCAGTATTGCAAAATGTGTTCTTCAAAGAATGAGCCATCAACACCCAAAGCCAAACCCCTGTCCTTTCCCAAATCAGCACTCCTCTAAACCATGTGAGCTATCTCACATCCTGGGCATCTCTTCAAAGTGGCAATTTATAGAGCATCATCTACAGTGTTTTATGCCAGTCCCAAGAGCCCATGTCTTTGGTATGTGTTCTGCCCACCTCCTGGCACCTACACACACAGGGTTAAGCTGAGCCCAAACGTGGGCATACCCACGCAGACTGCCCAGTGCTCTGCCTGCTCCTCTGCATGGGGACATGTTTCTGCTGAATTACTCATGGGAGGATATTTTGATCCCTCCAAGGCAACTGTGGAAAGAAAACAGAATTCAACCAATATAAATCCGGGACAAAGAGCCTGGGCTGCGAGTTCAGGGAAGCATCCTACAAAGGTCAGAAGCTTCTGCAGCTGGCAGAGAAGATAACGCAGAGCACCAACTTGAGTAGCCCTTAACATTCAGTTGTGGGGTTTTTTTTCAGATCAGCTTCTACTGAACTGGGAGAGTTGGGGGGGGGGGTTAACTTTATTCTGACTTAATGGCATAAGAAGTGGTCTGCATATTATTTATCCATTACATACTTCAAGTCTTCCTTGTATTGGCTAATCCAACAATGCAGGGTTTTCCCCTCTTGTCACTAAGATGCCCATGATCAGGAACTGAGAGCCTGTTAAATCAATGTGGGAAGGCCCCTGTTCTGTCTATTCAGTCTTTCCAGTTACTAAATAAGAAAGCAGTGTTTGCCTTCAGTTGGCATTGTGAAAGTGGCACTGTGGATCACTGAACACTGCAAAGACTGAAAAGAAAGCCTTGTTAAAGAACCAGATATGTAGGCTGCCTTCAAACCACCTCCCAAAAGTAATAATGCTGTCACAGAGAGAGTCCTGCTTGCCAGTGAGGAGGCATCAGACAGTTCTCTGAACCATGAGATGCCAATCCTACCTCCTTGGCCAAACTGCAGGGTAGACTGTGAGTTCATGTACAGGTTTTGGCTCTTCTTTGGGAACCTGACCAGTGCAGAGAAAACCCACCTCTCTTTTGAAAACAGAGGTGGTTGACTCACCAGACAAAGGAATAGAGGCATATGTGGCTCCTGGTCTCTGCTCACCACGATGGCTGAATTCTGTTCAGAGAGGTGAAGGTTTCCGACCCTTACGTCAAAACCATTTATCTGTCAGTGCAGAAGATTATGTCAAAAGTGGTTCTGCACCTTTTGATGACAGACGTTGGAGAAAAGGAGTATGGCTTGAAATTCTGCCACTGCCAACTGTGGCTTTCATTAAACACTTTGTCAACCATTGTCATAACACAACTTTTCATTGCTCCTGCACAAAAGGGAGCCGAGGGCCCAGAACAATTGAGCCCTGCAATAGAAATTCCTCTGGCTCACCCGTCGAAAGATAGCTGCCTAGTCTGCAGCTTACTGAATAGGCACCATCCTCTTCCCACATGTTTGTAGATGGCTTTACAGCACTGGAACGGAGGCCCCATGCACACTTGACTGGGTATGAAAAGCATGGCTGCAGCTGAATTAGCTTGGGGATGGGGGCCAGGGGGTGGAAAAGGAGTGGGAGCATGTTGCCCATGCTAGAAGTGTATAGCTGTGCAGGGAAAAAAGCACACTCAAATTTCTCTTAAAGAAGCTTGTAAGGTGCCAGAGATGGCAGAGTCTTCATAAGCAGTGACATAAAAGGCTTAATGCTGAAGCATTAAGTGATCAAAGAGACTCATGGATGCAGGTGGTTGTATGGGCTGTCAGGCAGAAAGAAGCAGCTTTAGTTCAATTTTTACTCTTGTGCACAGGACAAGTCCAAATTCTACTCCCATGAGACAAGAGCAGCCCAACAGCTCCCATACCTAGTGCCAGCTACCCACATCTGCACTGCACGGCAACATTCCCTGAAATGGGAATTTTTCAGTTCTCCCTAAATGAATCACCGCTAAATGGAGTTGCCATCACAGTGATGAGAGTCAGCAGGAGCTTTCACATACCAGACATGCAGCCCTTAATTACCTTCTGGAGGGTTTCTTGCAGGTTCCTTTGAAGTGGCGGATGCACTGCCAGAAGTCAAAGCCTGGACTTGGAGAAATCTCTCACCCATCCCACCACAACCATTCCTGAGTTTCCTTTGAATCCACCTGCTAAACTGATACAAACCTACAGATTCTTACACCCCTTGCCCTCCATCACCCTCACCTCCCATTTTACTGCTCTTGAACTCAGCATAACAGGCCCACAGTTCCTTTCCCAGGAAGGATAAAGAGCAAAAATAATACATCTTCTGCACTGAAGGGCTCTGCACCCACATTGCGCCTTGCAGTTCAGCCTCAAGCATGATTTCCCACTCACTGCTGAGCAATACCTGGAATCATAGAACTGTTGAGGTTGGAAAAGACCTACCACATCCACCTGTAAACCACATCCCCAGTTGCCACATCCACGTGTTTTTTGAACATTTCTAGGGATGGTGATTCCACCACTTCCCTGGGCAGCCTGTTGCAGTGCCTGACCACCTTCCAAGTGAAAACAATTTTATAACCAATCTAAACCTCCTGGCTATTTCCTCTCGCCCTATCGCTTCTTATCTGAGAGAAGCGACCAACCCCCACCTGGCTACACCCTCCTACCAGGTATTTGCAGAGAGGATAAGGTCTCCCTTGAGCCTCCTTTTCTTCAGGGTAAGGAACCCCAGCTTCCTCAGCTGCTCCTCATCACACCTGTGCTCCAGAACCTTCCCCAGCTCCATTACCTTTTCCTGGACACACTCCAGCACCTCAGTGTGTGCCTTGCAGTGAGAAGCTCAAAACCAAACCCAGGATTTGAGGTGTAGCTTCACCAGTGCCCAGCACAGGGGGACAACCACTGCTGCCCTGGTCCTGCTGGCCACAGGATGCCACTGGCCTTCTAGGCACTGGGCACACACTGGTTCATGTTCAGCCGCTGCCAACCAGCACTCTCAGGTCCTTTTCAAGCAGGCAGCTTTCCAGCCACCCCACCCCGAGCTGAGCCCCTTGTGATTTCTTTTACAGTGTACCCTGACCTGTACCCTGACCTCAGCGTGCTGCCTGCCTGGGCAAAGCATCCAGCTACACGAGAGACTGAAATGGGGCACAGAAATATCCCACACCAAGCATCAGTTACCTCTGAAAAGGAGGGAAGAGCAACAAAACATAGGGCACTGGAGAGGGGAATGTCCCAGATCACTGCTGTAAGTGTTCTTGAGAGAAGGAGACTCTACAGACACGGGGAAGACACACGGCACCCACGAGGGTGAAGCTGTGCCCCACCACTGAGAGGTTGTGTTAGCAGCTCAGCAAATGTGCTCACTCAGGCTTTACTTATGTCCTTGTTTAAATTAGCAGCAGCAGCAGCATCATATTAGCTTGGGTTAATAGCCTGCTCATATAAGGGGCTTTATGTGCAGAAGGGAGTCAACTTAAGGGCAACCCTCAAGCCATAATATGAGCTAATTTGACAGTGAAGACAAACTTTGAGAGGTCATCCAGACACCAAGAAAACTGCACCATGAATCACTCTCAGTCATGACCAACGATATTGTCTAAAGGAAATTCCTGCAGCATGAGCCCCAAAGAACCGGTACCACGCCGATTCCAGCAGATGCATGTGGCCATAAATGCAAAGAATACTAATTAAAAACACATCACTGATCAGTTTAGCATGTAGTTGATATGGCTCAGGGAATTCAGGAATTATCTTACCTTTAAGTACCTTTCAGGGGCACATTTTCAGCCCTATCCCTTCCTGCTCTGTCACTGTGCTCACAGCTTTCAGCACACACAGACCACACTTACGGCATGTAAAGGTGCCTGCACATATAAGCCTGGTGAGCACCTACCACAGCTGGTCTGCTCACACAAGGCCGTAAATGTAAATATTTCCATTATTGTCAACTCCCAGGCTCCAATAGGCAGCACAGGAGAGCAACCACACTCCTGGTGTCTGAGGAAAGGCAAGAGTCCTTCGCAGGAGCGCTGGCTAACACTGCACTGCTGCTGGGGCTTCCACATCTGCACCCGGGAACTTTTACAGCCTTGTTTGTCTCTTTCTACAGGGCAGTGTCACCTTGTTTTAGGCCCTGTTTGATTTATGCAAATGTTTTTTGACAAAATCTAGGATCTCATCTCCTCCTATTTTAATAACCTTAGCAAAACTGGAGTTCTTGTCTGCTTTTTTCTTTTTCTTGGAATATCACCTCCTCTGAACACCCCTATTTTAAGACAGAAAAATTAGATTCAACTTAATCTACATAATCACACATAAATGCAAATACTCCACAACATGTACAAAGCACGTGGTTAACTCAGGTGTTTATAGACCTTTTGCTATTCCTCTGCAGCATCAGAAGAGACATGCGAATACTCATTTCACCAGGGCTTGATCCTGGCCCAGTCAACAAGAGTTATCTCAGTATTTCAACCGCCCCATGTTTCAAAAAAAGTGAGATTTCAAGAAGAGAAGTAACTTCAAAGTCACCCAATGGTCTCAGTGGCAGAGGAGAACTGCGAGCCCTTGTACCTGCGATGTGCCCCCACGGCCCAGCAGCGCTCGGGGCTGGGGGCATTTACAGCCCTTCCCTCTCCTGGGGACACTGAGAGCCCTTCCCAGCAGCGAGTCTGGGACTCAAACCAACAGAAGATGGCAGGGCAAAGGAAGCAGGAATGACCAGGTATTCAACAACGCTTTCTCTGCCTCTGAAAAGAACACCATGAGCAGCCACACAGCCCACAGTCACTGAGGCTACAAACCCTGCTGTCAGGAGTGCACGTTCCTCTGCTCCTAACAAGGTAGCCCAGTCAAAGGCAATATTGTGTGCAGGGAATAGGGGGTCCTGCAAGGGTTAGAGCAGGCAGTATTTAATTGCAGCAATTTTTCACTTTATTTGCCTCTCCTATTAAGCTGCGTTGCCTGAAGGAGACTGATCCTCTCCAAAACACACTGAGCCATCAGCTCCAAGGATGGCATCAAAGCAGTAACACATTTTAATGGGGGCATGGCTATCTAAATAAAAATAACTGTATTTAATTTCACATAAAGCAAATCCTGCTTTACCACCTGTGACAGGTGAGAAGTTGGAAGGAAAAGCAGGATGTGGAAGGTTTTTTTTTTAATCCGCAAATAAAACTCCACCCTTCATCTGCCCAGACACCCACAGGGTTTGTTCTGGGTTTATTGCTTTAATTAAAGTGCTGACTACTGTCATGAGAAAGACATACCCTAAAACCAAACCCCTGCAAGTTGTTTGCTCCACTGCATACAAGCAAACTCACTTTTCTCTAATTTCATAGAATATTTTTTTTTTTTTTTGGTGATTTTGCATCCACAAGGCAAAGCACTGTGTCTTAAACCACTGAAGCAACGGCTGGACAGCCCAGCTCATAAACAACATACAAAACAAATTGCTCCTGCTTCCATCACCACTGTGTTTCTTCAGTAAATCAATAAAGGCCATGACTTCTTTACTAACATTTTCAATTAAGGTTTCCCACTGTGTATTCAACATATTAAACCAATTTATTGAGGATTAACAGCTATATAATTTACTATACATTTCTACCTTAGAACTACTAAGCCTCCTTTAACTAATAACAAGAGCTACATTGATAAATGAGCAATAAGTGCTATTTACAGTTTCAAAAATGGCTCCTTCTGCAAAGCAAATATTTTCATCTGAATGTTGTGCAATTTTTCACAAGTACTCACAGCAGATAAACCATGTTTAAACCTTTGGCTTTTTCAAATGTTTGGGAAGACCCACAGCAATGTTTGAGTGCTGGCAAATGAAACCTCCCACCACATGACTTTGCACAATCCAGCTGTGGGTTACAAGCCGAGTGCAGAGAGAAGGAGAATTCAGAAACCCCTTGAACACTGTTCAGAAGTTTCCACGATTTTAGAAAACTTCCAAGGTCAGTAATTCAATAATCCATATTTTCAGATAAGTTTTCTCCTAGAACACAGAATTGCAGTGTGCTCTGCTCTCCTTGGGGATCCAAGTGGTTTCAATCATATCTGCAAGCATTTCTGGTAGGCTCAGAGTGCTTAACTAGCCAAAACAACATTTTTTCGCTACTCCAACACCACTGTTTATCAGAAATATTAATCTAGTAAATACACGACCAGGCACAAGACTTTGGTGCAATTAACCAGCAGCACCACATGTGCACATCCTGCACACTGGGATGGGAGAGCACCAGGCCCTGATGACAAAGTTTCAGCCCACACCTGGAATCACCCCTTTGCAGAGCCCACAGTGAGCGAGGTTTGGCCCTGCCTGGTCCAGTGGCACAGCTGGGCACGGCCTTGCCCAGCCCAGTCAATCATTAATGGTGGGGAGAGGGCAGGAACCCACTCCCACTGTGTTTGGTCAGCATTTCACTCCCTCCTGCTTCTTCTCATTAATAGTTAATCAGGAAGGACTGATTTTCCCCAAAAAACATGCTTTCTTGGAAGTGGCAAAGCTTAGATAAGCTAATCAAGCAAAAAGTTGGGGGGATAGTCTTGGAAAAACAGCACACAGAATTTTCCTGCTCAGGCATGGCGGTTCACCTGCTTGCTCCTGCTTCTCCTGCACTTGACCACGCTTTTCACACCTGCAGAGAGGGGCTGCATCACCTCCCTGCTCTCAGGATGATGGTACATAAGCATTCCTAAAGCCATTTCCCAGACAGAACCGCTGTGGTCCTGTTCTCCATCTGGCTGGCCACCTTACACTGCTGTTTCACTGGTGGCTGCTCCTCATAAGCCACCCAGTGCATCTGCTGTATCATCATCCAAGAAAAATCTCAGCAGATACGTTGACTTTACCTCACTAGATGTGCTCCAAAGTTTAACAAGCCAATGGACCAGAGCCCAAGCAGCCAATTCAGCTGTACCTGCCAGGAGAGAGGCAGTGGTCCCCCTCCTGGCTCTGCTCCCCTCTTCCCACCTGGCAGCAATAACTCTGGTCTCACAGAACACCCAGACAACAGCGGAAATAAATCCCTCTCTGATCCCAGGAACAGTCCAAGCGGAATTACAACACTGGTTTCCTTACTATGCCCACCATAAACTTACTCAAGTTTAAAATCTACCAGACCAAGGACAGTCCCAGCACTTTCTGATGCCATGGGCTGAAAGTGAGAGTTTGGCCAAATCCAGAGACCTTGTGTGTGAAAAAGAATGATGTATATAACGTCAAAGCATCATCTAAAGGACTCCTTACCCACAGGGCAGTCCATGGCTGGCAGTGCTGCCTGCTGCAGGCCAGCTCTAATCCCCCAGAGGTGTGAGAAACACATGGCAGACAGCTCTCCCTTTCCAGTTTAAAAATAGTTCTTCTTTGTAATAAGAACAGCATTTTAAGAGCAAAACCTGCAGATTTTAAGCTAAAAAAACCTAAGGTGGTCATCCTGGCTGGAGGTGTGTGGTTTACACAAGCATCCACCCTCTTTCCTTTTGAGTAATCAATGTCCAATTATAATGCACTTCCATTCCAAGCACTTCTACATTGCCAACAAAGCACCAAGCAATTTAATGGATTTCTAACCCCAAATTGGAAGCTGTACTGCATCCAACTGATTCAGTTTGTTCAGTCTTAGAGGAAGCCCCAGGAACAAAATGATAGAAATAAAACCACATGCACTGGTAACATTACAGAAATAGATACAACAAGAAGCAAATGTTCCGTCCCTTTTATTTTATCTGACCTCCAACCTGGTTTAATTGACCTTCAAGATGAAAAGGCTGCATTTAAAAGAAACCATTTCCACCTAGATCAAGAGGAATAAAAGCCAAGCTATATATAATGCATTTGCTACAAAACAAAGCAAATCAATCTAGCATGAAACTATCTTTCACTTGACAATGAAAAGCCAAAAAAGACTTTCAAGTTAATTTACTCCTTCTTTTAGGTCCTAAGCAAAGCTATTTTCCTTGATAAATTTGTTTCTGTGCACACAGCCTGAGAACAGCAGAGATGGCTTCCTCTACCCTCAACTTTATCACAAACTATCACTTGATGGCAGACAGCTGTATTATCATCGCTGGTTAGCAAGAGGCTGAGGCAGCAGATCAGGGCACTGGTGTGACACAGGAGTTTCCAAAAGTAGTCCACAGCCAATCTCATGCCAGCAGGAGGAAGCCAGCAGGTCAGATACTGTATGACATGGTAGATTCTTTCCTTACAATCCACATGCTATAGAATGCTACATTCCTGCCTCGGTGTTAAGATCAGGGTCACCTATCAGAACAAGCATTCACACTCTTTTGGCGTAACTCCTGCATTAGTTTTGGCCACTAGGACAGCAGCAGGACACCAGCAAGGATGTCAAAGGAGATGGAGCTGAAGCTCAAGTCTCTGCCCAAAAAAATGCCATGAAGTCATTGAGGCGACAACTAAATCTATTGCTGATTTCCATAACATGCCAGCTTTCATGTTTCTTATATACAGCAGAATGTCACAAAGCATATATTCACACTTAAATAACTTGCAAACGTAGGTGACTTTCACTACATGAATTTACAGACACACAGGTAGTTATAAACACAAACATGCACACATCCATATATGCATGAGGCAATACAGTTACAGTGATGCATACAGCTAGAAAAGCTTCATCAGGAGAGTTTGGGACAGCTGCACAGCTTATGACTGAGTTGTGAAGAGTGCTAGTAAAAAATTTTTATTACGCTCTGCCCCAGCATATAATGTCACATCTTTTACAGAAGCACTATTTTAAAAATCTTTGAGAGCTTTACAGTTTTTATTGGTGCTATTTTTCAGCTCCTTGCACTTACAAAGCCAGACTTCTGTATTAGCGCAACTCAGACTGCACAAAAGTCTCAAGAGGAGAAAAAGTTCTAGCCAATAAAACTTTAGAAAGCGCTTCAAATGAGCTTAATCTTCCCAGGTCTGATATCTCAGGACTTTGTAGGATTTAAAGACAAGGACTATTCGCAGTGGCTGCAGTTTTTTTGCTCTTCAGGTCTCTTATCCTTTCAGGAGTCCTGGGCAAACAGGGCTCCAGGTGAAGCAGCTGGAGCTTCATGAGCCCACACTTGCTCCTGCTCCATCTTGGGGGTCACTGGAGCTGAGCTCAAACCCTGCATTAGCATCAGTCAGGCACCAAAGCTGAGCACACAATTATCCTTCAGATCAGGAAGGTATTTTTTCATCTACTTCAAAGGGCTACGATGTACTTTGTTGGATGGACACCTTGATTTATTATTTAATGAACTCCCTCAGATTGGCGCATTTTCTCAGCTAAAAGCATCACAGCTAATTCAAAGGGAAGGTAGATGTTGAAGGTTAAATCACAGAACAAACTCTCTCCTCTATAGATTTTCATCCTTTCCATGTTGTAAAGGGATGGAAAGGAGAACACTGCCCTATTCTTTTGCTATGGGAAACAATTAAGAACTCTTACAAAATTGCTGGATTCAGAAGGTATTTGGATAAGCTAATTTCTTCTTCTTTCAACTGTTATTACTGGAATTACACTGTTCCACTTGGCACTTGAGGTCAGGTTTTTTTGTTATAACTATCTTAATTTCTGCCCACCAGAAGATGTGTATGTGCCAGGGGAGCTCCAGTCCCAGCTCAAAGGACAGGGAACCCCTTAATCTGAATAGATGCTGCATCAAACAACAGATTCTGCAGGGAGATATTAAAAGGCAGACAGATCCTTCCCCTCTTGCTGTGAGCCCACTTCACTTGGGCATAATCCAAAGTAGATCCCATCTTAAAACTGCCTAATGGCCTCTAAAAACATCTTAAAAAAAAAAAAAGTTCCATAATGAAACTCCACATGGGTGGCCACCTGGCCGCACTGAAAATAGAAAAGCTAACACTACAATTCAGCCAGGAACAGAAATACCCTCTCACTCTTCCGAGTGGTCCTTGCAAGCCCAGGCACTGTGCCAGGGGTTCACCATTCACTACTCACACTGCACCTCTCACGGGGCCAAGGGCTCCTTGGCTTCACACCAAGGCCTCATGCTCCAAAACGCGATTATTTGGAAAACATGAACGCAGAAGGTGCTCCCAAGGTTTGTAACTGCACAGGGAGGGCCACAGGTGTACTCACTGCTTTGGAGAATTCAAACCATGTCCTTTTGAGAGTAGATAAATTAATCTCTATGAAGAGAATAATAACAAGCAGTGTCACCATTTCAAGGGAGTCGGAGAATGAATTCTTAGGGCTCGTGGAAAGCATTGTTGCTCTAAGCACAGACAGCCACAGGGGAAAATAAAGGTAGCACTTCACATGCAAAAGATGAAGAAATCCTGAGGTGAACCACAATGGAGAACCCAAGGCACCCCAGAAGAGGGGTCATGGGGGAGATGAAAGGGGACAAGCCCGAGGAGACCAGAGGGTAACAGCACATCGCGTGGTTGATGAAACAAAGGAACACCCACGCAAGTCACCACCACAACTGTGCAGCCACAGAGAACAGGTAGTTTTCTCTCCTTCAGGCAGGTCGCAACTTGGCTGTGAGCTGCACACTCTTCTCAGTCCTTCCTAAAACCAGGCACTGCCAGAGGCAGGACCCTGGGTCAGACAGGCCACCGACCACGGCTCTGTGGGAGCACACGCTGCGTTCGCTCCCCGCTCCCAGCCCGGCCAGACTGCAGCACCGCCACGTTCAAAAACACATTTTCCTCAATTTGTCACAGCAAGTGAGGTATGAAATAAAAAAAAATCTTTCCAGATCTTCAAAACACACAAGCACCACCCCCCACCACCAAAGTCTTTTGCGAGCCAATGGAAGTTGCATAAAAATAAATTGCAGTGCATTTTATAGGGGAAAATAACTCTACTGCAACTGGAAACACATAATCTTGCTTTTCTCTAACAGAATCTAACAGGAAATGGCTCTGCAAAAGTTAACTAAGTGATACTGAACTTTCTCCAGAGTGTTGTATAGGAAATAACACTGCACAAATGACTGCCTGATTTAACCTTTTGTCCAGACCATGCTACAAAGCTGCACTGCAGAGGTATCTGGCCGATGTTAACAATCCTCTGGTGTATTCTCTAGAACTGCAGCAGAGAGAGCAGGTTATCTCACACATGCTCACCCTTGCCACAGCACAAGGCCCAGGCAGCCAACTGCTGATGGAAAACAGCATTTTACAATTTTCCCTTTCTGTGGCTGGCAGTTGGTTTTTATTTTGTTTTGTAAGATGTGGTGCAAAGAGAAGAGCAGAGCAGATGCCTGCATGCCCTCCACTCAGACCTGTACCAGCCTGGCAGTGCAGACATGCCAAAGGTGTCCCATCCCTTTCCACATCTATCAGACCATCCATCCGTTTGTTAGAAATCTCATACTGTGACCCCACAGTATTTGTGGGTGAAACCCCCCCTTGACATCACATTTCTCAGCGCCACCACCAACACTCACTGAGCTTCTCTGCTTTTACTCACCACCTCCACCAGCCCAGCAGGGGCTGCTTTGTGCAGCAGCAAGAGCCAGTGAAGGATCTTTTACTCCCAAGGCACCTCAGGAATGGCAGGTCTGCCAAGAAATCTGGTGTCAATATTTGCCTGGAGCCCTGCAATCACAATTCCACAAACTGAGCCAGGCTGCCCTCCCATCCTTTCCCCCCCAACATCCACATGCTCCAGTGTGCAGAAGGTGCTGTTGGCAAATACCGGAAACAAACCTGGGTTTCAGACTTCATTTCTTTCACTCAAAAAGGAGGAGCTACAGCTTTTTATATATGTAATATACATATAGACACACATCTACTGAATCCCCAACTTCTCATTCAGTCTTCACTTTCCCTTAAATACACTGTATGGGGAAGAAAACGGTAAGGAGAAGAAACCAAGGCTTTTTCATATCCCCACAAAGCTTGGGTCCTGTGCAATTAATTGCTTTGACCAGGACAGAGCTTCTCAAGCTACAGAACACATGTACTGCTCCATCACATTAGCCAGCAGGAAACCACTTCATGATCTTTTTTCAGCAAATTTGACACCACCACCAAAGTTGCTCCAAGACACACAAAACACACGCCCATAGGGGAGAGAGCCAAAAAATCTGTCTAGAGCAAGGGAGGCTCACAATAAAATGCCCCCCTCATGGAATGACACTGAATTCAATATACTGAATCAGCCACTGGGAGGAAAGCCAACACACAGGAATACTGCAATCAGCCTTGGGAATTAGCTCTAGTAGGTCGTTTCTTTTCCTGCAGCCCAACGCTTACGTCAAGTCACATGAACACAATTACATAAACTGTACCTTTTCCATGAACACCTTCTCTGGGATAAAGGTTCTCATTTTAGTCCACATAAAAACACTCTCCACAGGTTTATAAGCTTTAATTGCTATGAGAACACATAAAAAGTGCCCAAATAAGTCTATTTAATGGTTACACATTAACCATCATACACCTCCCAGGCTTGTGTTATCCACCTATTTGCTAAATCAATAAACCACTTGTAGGCAAACTTTTTAGAATGTTACTGCTGCTGCAAGTGTTCCATTTCTATTTACTAATAACTTCATGAAATTGACTGGAAACTCCTACCCTGAAGTTTTCTGCTTAGTTCTTACAGGAAAAGCAAGATGGTTTTTAGCACAAAGAACCAAAATGAGTATCTCTCCTGTGCTTGAAATTGGATGCTGGTCCACAAGGCAATGCATGAGCAGGGCAACTCCAGGCTGGGAAGGACTTGGGTGAAGAGAAATGTGTGTAAATGTGTGTTGCAGAGTCAGAGGTACTCTGACCCAAAGGAAACGCTGTAAGCCTGGACAGCCAGGAGCAGGGAGGGAAGGCGTTCCCGTGAGGACAAACAGGAAGCATTAGCAAGGGGTTTTAGGACAGCATACACCCAAAATACTTACTGACAAATAAAACTAAGGGCATTGTATTCAGTGAGACCATTACTCCACCTTCGCCTGCCACTGCCCTATGCTCACTAACAGGCCAATTTGGCCAATGAAGCAGCAGGCAGGGAGGTGGCTTGTCTGCAGCTCCTGTGCATTAGCAACAGATGAGACAGCATCAAATACAGCCTTACCACAACAGGACCTGACCCAGACACTTCAGAGAAGCTCCGCAAGGCTGCCGGCAAAAGCCCTCTGCAATGCTTCACACACCACCATGGAGGAGGGCAGAGAGCATTCCATTTACCACCCCAGACCTGAAGGGACAGTCTTGCTATGGCACCAAACACCTGTGAAATTTTACCTTGGGCACTGACAGACGTCCTCATGTGCCATCACCCACCTCACAGACACATGCAGTTGACAGCAGGGGCACAAAGCCAACTCCTGCACCCCTCTGCCTCCTCTGGGATGGGGAGAGGGCTGGTGAGACTGAGCCGAGCAGACTGTGTGTGATTAAGTGTTGATCAAATCCAACTATTTCATAGAATTTCTGGTATGCCTAACCAGCTTCAACAATCTCTGCACTTTGCTGTGAAATCTGAGGGATATTCATGAGAAGTCTGCAAATGGCTCCTCGGACACTTTTTTTTTTCTCCCTCCTTAGTAAGTCAAATGCAGCCTGAAATCCAGGGATGCACTCTGAAATCCCAGTGTGGCTTGATTCTCCAAGTGAGTGCTCTCAGTGTGGGCAACTACAGCAGAGCCCCACACCTCACGACATGAATCCTTCTGGAGAAGGGATGATTCTATGGATGGGACCCTCAGTCTCCCTGCCCATGCCAAGGGGGTTAGAACTAGATGACTTAAGGTCCCTTCTGACCCAAGCCTTTAGGATTTCTATAATTCCATGATTGCAGACATAGTTAATACCACTGCTTTTTCCCCAACCAGCTCCCCTGACCCCACAGTGAGGAAACATCCCTTCTCCCACACCAACCTTCCCAGCCACTCACTTCCCAGCCCATCTGCAGACGCGCTCCCAGGGGGGGCAGACAGACAGCAGGCACTTCACACCTCCCCACCATAAACCTGCCCAGAGCAATTATCTGGCCCTTTTCCAGCTGGGAACACATTGCTGCCTCATTTATAGTACCAGAGCGGCAAGGGCAGCAGGCCCCAGCTAGGCACGTAGAGAAGCTGAAGCCCTACAACAGCAGAGGAAACGCAAACACGGGGGGCTCACGCTGCCTGCCCCCTGCCTGTGCCCATCTTAAAAAATTAATCCCAATCGTAAAAGCTGGAGCACAGCCTGTATTTCAGGCCAAATAATAAGGGGAAGCCTTTATGAATAAGCACTTACTATTCAGAGGGAGGGGGAATTATGAAGGTTACTTAAATTGAAAACAAACCACACAAACAAATAAACCTCGCTGTCTTTCCCCCCAGCCCCACATCGGCTGCCTGCTCCACACATGTTATCTGCAAACCACAGGCAAAGCCATTCCCTGCTCCATCCACATTGTTTCACAATCTGCTCTCTCTGAACCTTGTGCTACGTCAGGAATTAAACAAACATTTCCTCCTTCTTCGGGGATTTCCCCCTGCCCCATCCAGAGCTCGGCTCCAAAGTCCAGCTGAGCAGCAGGCACAGGGCTGAGGTGGAACTGTCAGCTCAGAGGTCAGCATGATCCCCACCATCTCCAACAACCCCCCAAAAGCATCCATAAAGGGGGTGGTGACGGTGACAAAGCACATAGACCCCTTGCATTGGTAAAACCAGGAGGAAAGCTAGGGGGCAGGTATCCATCGCAGTCTTCCACGAAAAACAGCCTAGAAAACAGGAGATAGGCTCTGTGAAACCCCAAGCATCCATCCCCATTACTTCACTAAGTGAGGATAAGTACACCACAGGCAACAAATCACTCCATTTATCACAAAACACTGATGAGTGGGTGAGACTTGTAGCTGCGCTCCCAAAAGAAGACAAGGCTGTGGACATATGTCCTCATCACAAATAGTCTAAAACCAGGACAAGACCAGAGGGCTGGGAAGGGTCAGTTAACTCCTGCCAGAATGCAGAAGAAGGGGCAGGAAGGGGAGAGAGATGCACATCCCCTGCCCTTGGCTCGGGATCACCCGGTCCCAGTGCTGTGGCAGAGGCAGCCCCACACAGTCCCAAAATGCACCATGCACAGTCAGCATGGGGAAGGAGGGTGATACTAAAACACACAGATAATGGGAACACTCTGCACAAGTCAAAATCTTAGTCAGCCCTTGAGACAAAAAATTGTCAGGAAATCAGATTTTTTGGGCCCGTTTTCATGCAGGTTACTGGAGAGTATGAGTAACTGCAGGAGAAGAATTTCATGAGGAGTGTTGTCTGTGTTACCAAACAGGTTTATGTTACAGATTTGGGGTTTACCTGCCTTTGAAATCCCTGCAAGGGCCATAGCGGGGAACCAGCAAACTGAGAGCACAAGATAAACCAAGGGGCTGAACATTAGGAAACCAAGTCAGGTTGGCTGAATTTGTGTGGTTGCTACTATTTAATGGCAATGCCTCATTAAAGTCTGGGATAAAGGAAGCTTTTGTTAATGACCTGCTCTTTCCCTCCTCCCTCACGTACTTTCCCTCAGGGTTTTGGGATCACATATAAAACTCACACCCCCCCAAGCTCCTCAAGGGATTTTTTTTTTCCCCAGCAGAGCTAAGGCTGACAAGACTTGACATTCCTGAAATGTTTAAATGGGGGGAGAGGGAGAAACAACATTTTTTCAAACCCACTTTATGCATCAGAGACAAGCAAAAATTGGCCCAGGGCCAATACAAAAATTTCAAAAATATTTGTGAGATCATCTGAAATACTCCCAGTGTTCCTGATGGAAAAGTCACGGGCTGCACAGTGCACCCAAGCCCCCACGCTGAATAGTGCACATTCCTGGAGGGAGCGTGGAACAAAGACATAATCAAGGTGATTGACAAACCACCACACAGGGGCTGCCAGTCCCTCCCCCGAAAAAAACCCCATATCCCAGGGACTTGGTAATGAGCTTGGGATTACGAAACCTGGCTAATGAAGAGGCAAGGGCCAAGATATCCAATTTCTGCCAAATACCAGGCAAAGCACTCTGCTATCAGTAGCCATTATATTAATTAATTCACACACCAGCCTATTTTGTAGCTTTTTCCAGGCTGGGTTTTCACTTTCCTGATACTGCAGGACAGAACTGGGCAAGGGAAAGCGTGCAGATGGAGCACTACAGCCTGTAATAAAACCCACTGAAGGTGATACAAACCAGATGTGGATGGTAACCCCATGTGTTCTGAGAGGTGTTACAGCTCCGTACGTCAGACACGGCATGTCAAACGCTTCAGAGCAAGCACCCAACACCACCAAAGCAGAGAGAGTGGGGAACATTTCGAGGGGTGCAGAAGGGGTTAACAGGAACCCACCAGCCAATTATTCTTCCTCGGTTTACTAGCACAGAAATTTGGGCATCAAAGAGGACCACAGTGTTCCACTTGTGCAATAAACTCCTTTCACCAACATCACTTCACACTTTCTAGAGTGCAAAGTTCGCGCTGATATTGTTGGCTTTCTCGCTCGCTGCTTTTTGGCACCGTCCCGCCTGCCTGGCTGTTCATTAATATGCAATCAGTACATTAAAGGCTTCATTCCACAGGCCCAGCCAGGCTGCAATAGCCTTTTCCAGCAAGTGCTGTCTTGTGCAGGACAGAAGTGCAAATGTGTTTAGGTGCTCCTAAACAGTCAAAATTAAAAAAACAATATTCCCACCAATTGGGTTTTGCAGAACAAGGAATTATCACCATCAATGCCACTAGTGTCCACAGAAAACCTGGAAACTATACTGAATTTCCACTCATTCCTTACGCCTTGATGCAGCAGTTACACTACTGAACTCCTGCACCATTTACAGACTGACTAATCGTAGCTCCATGGCAAAGGCTGCCTCAACCCTGATGAGAAGTTTCCACCGTTTGCATTTGAGTGATGGCTCAATGGGATGCTGTGAACAGTCTTCCAAAAAATCCCACCTGTTTTTTCAGCTATCCTCTAATCTTCCAGATTTGAGCAGGAAGCAGGACAGTCCTGCCTCATTTACCACCATCATGGTCGCATGGAAAACCATGTTACCACAGATCAAAATAATTTCTGGTCTTTTGGGAGCACTTTCTGAATGGCTCCACTCCCCACACTCCTCACTCCTACCAGCTCCATCACTGAGCAACACTCATTCAGACCAGGAAACCAACTCAGCTCAAGTTCGCTGTAGTTCTCTACAAAAACAGCCCATCAGCTGCTGGCTAACAAGCTCCTCAATTAAACACCTTGTATTTCCTTCACAGCCTCCTCTTCTCCTGCCCCTCGGCTTGACCATTTCAGCCTCTGGTCCAGCCCAGCCCATCCTCTCCTGGCCCACCCAGCATCACCTCCTGCCCTGCTTTCCAAACAGGCACAGAAAAATTACCCCAGCCTCACATAATGTATTATTAAATCCTGTCTTATTTTTCTTCCCTAGGAGACTAAACATAGGCACTTAGTGCAATATAAAACTAAGTACATGCTCAAAACAGAACAAACAGAGTTTAATTGTAAGGAGTACTAAAAAAAGCACTCTGGTAGTTCCAGATCATTTTAAGCCACAGTAATAAGTTTTTGTCCCAGTTTTTCCAAAAGTTGCTTATGATGGAGATGAGCCCAACTGGAAAATCAAAATCAAGAATCCCTGAACTCTGAAGGAAGGTTTATCTCAGTTTGGGCCCATATCTGTGCTGAATGCAGCACAGCCAAGTAACATTTTTCCATTACTTTTTCATCACTATTGCTTTGTGTTCTCCTCCTATGAGCACAAGGTCCCATGAAAATTTCTCCAGACGGCCCCCAGTCCCATAAATTGTTACAAATCTGGACTTACATCAGTGGGATTACAGGAGAGCAGACAAATGTGCACATGCTGGAGGGAGAGGGGACAACACAGCACTTTCAAACTGTGTTTCAAACTGGAGAGTATTTTTCATTTATAAATAGTTTACATTTTTTGGATCCAGTGGCGGACAACCCGCTCAGTCTGCACTGAAACCAAAGAAATATCATGTGTGAGCACTAACCACAGTGTAGCAGAAATAATAAACAACAGACAGGCAACTATAGGCAATGAGGCTAGCGTTTTTGGTAGGGGAGGCAAATTAAAAAGACAAGAAACACCAAATCCAGCAACTTAATCACAGCTAAAGGACCTATTCAATTTCAGAGGGACCCTTTTGTCCAAGTTAGGCTGCAGGAGTAACCTCCACAAGGGAGCCAGCTCCCTCTACCACTGTACTAATGGTTTTAGGAGGTTTCAGACCATTATCCCAGCACAAAGGAGGGCCCAATCCAGATATCTGGAGCAAGGAGGCACAAGGTGCTGTCCAGGTGGTCATACCAGGCAGGTGCATAACAAAGAACGTGGGGTGGCACATGAGTCCCAGGGCGATGCTCTGGGTTAAGGTGCACAGGAAGAGCTCAAATTCTGATCCAAGACAGACCTAGTACACTCTTCTGAATTTATATAGGAACAGGAACCTCAAATACACTGTGCACCTTGCAGCCACATACCACGTTTGGAAATGGAATCCCATGGGGTGTGAAAACAACAGCCCACACTCAGCACCAGGCAAGGGAGGGCTGCTACGTGCCAAGGTTTGCTGGGCTCCTTCAGTAGCCTCCAGGCTCGTGGACTTCTCCATGAGAACTGAGCTGGACTACAAACATATCCCAACCTCTGCTTTCTCAGCAAGTATAAATAAAATGAGCACTGACATCTATATTATCTGCGCTTTTATAAATGTTTTCAATATTACATTAAACAGTATCCTTATATCCTGCAGAAGAGACAAGTCTTAAAAGGAACCGGGATAGCTCTGCTTGCCAAGCTGAGAAACCTGGACTTGGAGTATCCCTATTGAAAAATCAGGCTGCCAAGACCAATTTGATGTGTTTTATTACTGCAAAGAATTCCACAAATATGCTGGCCACTTTGGAACGTCAGTGTGGGTTCCTAGGTAGGAAAAAACCTCCCTAAAATACGCACTTTCCAGATTTCGCAAACATTTACCAGATGTAAATTCATGGGCAGTTCATCTGCCATGACAAGTGTGTAGACAACAAATCCAGCAGAAGAGGCTGAGCACCCATCTCTGTCGCGAGTGAAAGCCCACAGCCAGATTTGCCTGGCTGAGCAAAGGTTTGTTTTCAATTATATTTCAAATTCTTCTCACAATAACTGCGTGGCATCTGGCACCAACACATCTGAGCCTTTGAAGTGGTTCTTGACTTCAAGAGGAAAAGGGGAAGGGCACAAAAAAAGGGAATCAATCAGTTATTTCACTCCAAGTCAAGCCTCTTCTCTGAAGAGAAAACATTAACACTGCAATCCCCCCAGCACCATAAATGTGCTAGAAAAACAAACAAACAAAAAAATCAAAACAAAATCCATAACTGGGTCAAAATACCAATGGGTCTGCTCCGGGATTTCACCTTCAGAAACAAGGTTATAAGGCATGTGAGCCAATGGTCTCAGACACAGGAGCCCTCCTGCCTCCTCCCCTTGGGTACTATGACACTCCACGTCCCCTTCCCAGTCACTCACGTTCGTGGCCTGTAATAAAATGCTCATGAGACGAGACATCCAATGCATAAGCCCCAATCCCAGCAACAGCACAGAAAAGCCAAAATAAGAAGACAGCAGGCAAAGCTTGCTGTCACATTCAAAATGCCATCACTGGGCTCCCCCTGAGCCCTTCCTCATTGTGAATGTGTGTTTGGAACATCCAGGACAGACCAGGACACCACCACATGGGTGCTACAGGGTGCAAACTATGGGGTGCTGGTGGCCACAACACTGAATCACCTCTGGACATGCTCAGGAGAACATTCCCAGGAGCCTTAAGCAGGTTTCTATTGCCTGCAGGTAGATGAGCTGCCATTACATCCTTATTTCCCTTTCTTTAAGTCCACCTTTAGGTATCTAAACTCCTTTTCAGATCTAGCCTTAAATGACATTAAGACCACTGGGGAAGTTAGTGCAAGAGAAGGGCAAACCTCAGTTTTAAAATGTTTATCATTTTTATCTGGCTTATTCAAGTAAGCGCAGCTGTGGTTTAAGAGCAACAAGGTGGCAGAGCACAGCAGCTCCCAAGACCGGGGATGGTGGTTTTGATCGGAATGATGTTCATTTAAAGAGGGATAAAAATGTCTTGTTCATTTTTCCCAAACCATGCCCAAGTCCTACCAACTCTTTCTTAGGTCAGGCATTTTCTGGAAACATCTTCTGACTCAAAACACTTGCAGAATTTCAAGAATCTGCTCCACAAATCTTGAGGCTGCTTTGTTCAGGAATGCTGACATGTGGGCAAAGGAAAACCAAAATGTTCCCTTGAATGCTGCAGAAAACTTTAAACCCTGCCCAAGATGAAAAATGCAAGAGTCAAAACTCTGAAGGAAGTCTGGGTTTTCTGTTGCATTTCAAATATTGCCCTTCTTCCAGGAGGGGAAGGTGGCCGTGCCAGGACAGCCTGCGTGCTTAGCAAGGCTGATGGCCTCCATGTGCTCCCCTCAAAGCAGGGCTGGAGTTAGGAATGCATAAATAAAACAGACTTTCAGATCAAGTTTTCTTGGCCTTGACAGAGATGATCATGCTGTGAAAAACCTCTGGGCAGAGTCTCTTCTCCACAGACAGGATCCACCCATGTCCCAGTGCCTCCCTATCCACAAGCACCAAAGGCCAAGCATGCACTTGGTCTTCTGCTTGCATGGCTCCCAGGACAATACTTGAGTTGTTCTCTGGAAACATCTGTTGAAACTGAGAAAACTAGACCTCTAGCTTATCCACTAAACCTAATGTTTACAGGCTTACATTAGGTGAGACAGATCTTCACTGCTTTAGTTACAGGACCATTTTCAGGCTGAGCGGTCTTGACCAAGCCAAGTCTCCAGCTGGCTGCCAAAGCACGGGCCAGCTCCTGCCACATCAGCTTGTCATTTATTCCCACCCTGCTCCCCAACAAGTCCCCACAGACACCACAAGATGTGGGCTGGAGGGGTGCTTTTGGCTGCAGAACACCTGTGTCATGGTACTGGGCTAAACACAGACCAAAGGTGGAAAACCATGACTGTGGCAGGCTGGGCATGGGTCAAACAGCCACATACTGCCCCAAAACACCATCGAATATTACGCACACGGCGTTGGCTCACTTTGTCTCAAAAGCCCTCAGTGGAAGTGGCCACAGAGGATGGTGAAGGAGCCAGCACCTGAAGGCCTGGCAGAGGGAGCAGTGCTGGAGGGCTCCCTTCTGGCTTGTCCTCTGCCTTTGACATGCATGGACCCAGACCTAAACAGGCATCCTGCAACCCACTCCCAAAACCAGAGAGTGCCAGAAGGACCAGCTCTGCTCCTTCACAGCCGACAGAGTCAGATAGCTCCAAAGCTACCCAAACAAACCAAGAAGAATTCTGCATTTTGAACCTAAAAAGCAGGAAACCCATCAAAAGGCATTTCAGCTATGACAGACAATAACTTCCCCCCAAAAAAAAAACATTTCAATGCACACTTTCAACTCACTCCCAATCCCACCTCAGTCTCGTGAGGGCTGTTACTGTTATTGTCTATCACACAGACACGTCAGGAAACCAACTTCCAAGGGGGTGGGAAATTTTCCTGCCACTAGCTGCCATCAGCCCAGGCTGCCCACAGGGAGGGACAGAGGAGCCTGGGGAGACTGTGAGCCAGAATGAGATTTCGAGGGTGATGCACCCTGCAACAGTGAAACAGGCTCATGGTTTTATAACCGGCAGTCAGAACTACTCAGGAAACCATAGAGGAAGCAATTGGAAATTGTTGGACAGGGAAACTTCCCCATTCCATTTCCAAACGCGCAGGCCCGTAACTCTGCACTGAAATCTTCTTTTAAACATGTCTCTCACAAACAGAGCAACATAAATTAGCACACAGCCCCAGAAGTGTTCAGCTGTCCACCCCCCCAGCCCCCAAAAAGGTGGATGTTTTGACATGAAAAAAAAAAGAAATCTATGACAAGCCTAAATGGCTTAATCACGCACAGCCTGTTCCCCAGCACGCCCCACGCTGGCATTACAACTTGCACACGGGGGGGTGCTTCAAGCCCTCGCCTTTGAGCTGGCTCGAGTATCCGCAGCTGGAGAGTGAAGCAAACAAGGTAAACAACGGGAACCAAAGCCTGGCCAGCAGCCTGTGCACACCGGCGCTGCTGAGCAGGATGGGGATGGGGTGGGCACAGGGGCAGGCAGGGAACGTGTGGCGAAAAAGCTTGCGCAGTCCAAATTAAAGGAAAGCCTGGGAGCTGCAGTGAACCCAGCAGACACACAGAGGGATGTAGCATGGTCCTAGTATCCCTGCCAGCTGAAAGAAGAGCTAAGGCTCTTGTGAAGCAGACCACAAAGTGGTAGCACTTGAGACAAGTGCGAGGAGCCATGAGAAAGAAACACTACAGTAAAGAGCTTGGGCTGTGATTTGGCATCTCCCAAGGATGCTGCCCAGCTCTGCCTTCTCCCCACAGCTGCTATAAAGCCCACATCCCTGGAGTAGTCAGAGTGGGAAGGAAGCCCAGGCAGACACCCCTGCCCTGCCACAGTGCTGCCAGGGGGATGCAGACACCCAGGGCCACTGCCCCCCACCCACAGCCCATTGCTCATTAGGCCATGTAGGCACCTTCTTCCTGGAAACCCTGCTTCCAGAGGAGCAGCAAGTCACCAAAACCAATTCCTAGCTATGGCCATGGCAGTCACAAGGCCTTACTGCTCTCTGGCTGAGACACCCCTCCACTGCACAGGTGGCACCACTTTATACACAGAAAAACAACCATGTTGGTCCCCAAAGAGGCCAGGATTTGGGTGCTACTTCCACAGCATCCCCTGCTCATGGAGTAACCCAGCACCAGACCCTCAGCTCCTAGCTATGGAATTAGCTAATGCCAGCACCATCCCAGTAAGACTGAACACCACCTAACAGAGGTAAGCACAGCCCTCAGCAGAGCCCTGTCTCACAGCTGGGTTTCTGTTATCCACTTTTCCTGCAGGGATGGTTTAATGGCACCACTCTCCCCCACAGAGATTCTCTGATGTCTCATACAGGATAATCTCACACTGCTTCCCTTCCCTCAGTGGGGATACAGCCACCCTCCTCAGCCTGCTGCCTAGGGAGAGGCAGGCATTCCAAATTTGAGTTCGCTCCTTAAAGTGAAGCTGGCCAACAGCATCAAAAGCTCTGGGGGAAGAGAACAGACATATGCACCATGGCACAGCCTCCTTTCTCAGGAAACCTGGGTAAACAGCTAAGCCTGCCTTAGATACTATTAAACCAGAGAGGAGCAAATCCAACTGTTGTTCTAAGTAGACAGTATAAGCCAAACACATCCTGTTAGATCTGTACAAGTTTCTGTCCAAAGAGATTAACTCACAGACCAGTCCATGTCTCTGCTGGTAAGGTCAGCAAGGATCAAACTGGAGCTCCTGGAAGAGGTTCAGCTCACCAAGGAGTCAAAAGCCAAGCAACTTCACTGGGGAACTGGACTCAGCCCCCCAGACAGATGCATTTACTGCAATTGCAGGAGCTGAAGGAGGTTCCACACACCCCTGTGGGCTGCAGGGACAGGCTGCCAGCTCCTTGTCCAACCAGCAGACCAAGTGACACCACTCAAGATGGAACTGCTCAGAAACCAGGGGCAAAGCCTCAGCACTGCAGACCTCCTCCCAAAGCAGAACATTTCTCCTTGCCCACTCACACAGCAGAGGTGGAATCCGCCTATTTTATTATTATTTTCTAACCTACTATAACAGTAGAGGTTTATTCATCTACTCTTATGAAGAGAGTCATTCAACCCCCTTAATTTAATCATGCTCAGCAGCTTTTGGGTGGTCACCATCTCACTAACAAAGGTTGGAATGGGGAAAGGAGGATATACAAGAAGTTTACAACCATGTGAAACAATAAAGATAGCACAACTCTCACAAATGCTTCTAAATCAGGGGAGTCTAGAAATACACACTATTTTATTTACTGATTTAATGCAGAATGCATGCCCTACTCCAAAAGAATCCAAAGGTGAGGTGTTTGAAAGCCAAGAATTCTGACTTACAAAACTTGTTTAAGGAGGAAACAGAAGGAACAGAGTTGTTTATAGACTAACAGTCAGGAACAGCATAAAAACACGTTTAGCAAAGGGAAAGTGCAAAATATTATGACACCTTTCAAAATAAAACATCATATGGTTTGTTTAAATCTCCTAAAACAAGAGTAGTATCCCCATTTTGCCAAAACAAATGAAATACAAGTGTGGATGTGACTCTGCCCCTGGTTCAGAAGGGGACAAAGGTTTATGGTGAGTTACACAGACAAACAGAGCACAGGATGCTCTCCTGGCTCCCCAGCAAGGCCAGACCACAGGCAGCAAAGAGCTGAGCACCAGCCAACTGCCCCGTGTCAGCAGCAGTCAGTTATTTCTGCCCTGCTCGTGCCTGTGCCATCACCAGACAGGTGAAGGAGTGATGAAGTAACTGGGCATGAGAGAAGGGGAACAGGATGAGGAGCATCCAGGATCAAAGAGATACCTCTTCATCCTCTGCAAATGACAAAGCTCATTGTTAACATGGGCCATGAACCCAATCCTGCCATACCCCCCATCCTCACACCTCCCTGGGGCTGCAGAGCCTGGTGAGAAAGGAGAAAAACCCAACGGCTCGGGGCACTTTCCAGCCCCAACCCAAAGCAACCACCTTGTGCTGGGGAAGAACCAAATTCAGGTTGCTTGCTCAAAGACTGGGCTGCTGCAGTGAGAGCTCATCCTGTCCAGACAGCTAAAGGATATTTTTTTAGGTCTGTGCTAAAGAAAGGCTTCTGGAGCTTTTTCACAGCTCTGGAACCCGGGTGGGTCACAGCTGACCAGGGCACAGCAAAAAGCAAGCCCAGGCTGCCCGGGGCTGCTCCCCAGACAGTGGAGGAGAGCGAGCCCCAGCCTCCCCCCGCACACAGCAGAGGAAGGAGAGGCACCAGTGTTTGGACAACTGGAACACATTTAGGGGGCAGTTTTTCACAGGGCCTCCAGCCAGGCCGTTTCCTACGATCACCGTTTTATTACCCGTGATACAACCCACAGACCAGCAGCTCCCCCATCCACAAAGTCTCCCACCACCCCACTCCTATAAGGACATCACCCACACCGAGCCCCAATGGGGGGCCTCCTCACCCAGGCTACCTCCAGCATCACATCCTTAAATGCAACAACAAAAGAATATCCAATAATCCCATCATCTCCATGCCAATATCTTCCACCAGTTGAACCCCAGTAACCATCTGTGCTGGGGATCAGCCAAGCACTGCCTCACCTGGCCAGGCATCACTTTTTAGGAGTATTTTTTAGATGACAGATAACACAGAAAACCTGTGTTTATACTGGCATGCAGCAGGCTAAAACAGACCTTAAGTGCAGTTATAAAACAGCCCAGCACACCAGCTAGGCAAAAATGTGTTTAAAACTCACAGGGCAGTATTTTGAGAGGCTTTTGAGTAGCTGATCAACTCTCCAGAGCAGAGGAGTATTCACAGCATTGAAAGGTAACAGAGTGCTGTCCTAGCAAGTGCCAATCCCAAAATAACAGGCTTTGGACAACCAGAGAGAGATGTCAGTGGTGAGCATGGATCCATGTCCCTGTATGTGGGCAACTGGGAAGCACCACAGCCCTGACTTGGCATTTTAAATTTCTCATTTCCTTCTTGCACCTGAGGATTTGTCTGCCTTCCTTCAGGAAGCAAAAAGCTGCAAGCTGAAGGAGGTGGTCTAGGAAAAAGCATCCTAATTGAAGATGTCACAGCCAAATTTCCACTGAACACAAGCAGGGTATTCTCTAATCTGAAAGGATTCATCTGAAAACAGGCACCTTCAAAGCAGAAACATCTGCAACACAACCAAGTACGGCAGAGTAGGATTTACAAGAAGTACATTTAAGACTGCACCTCTGCCAACTTCAAAAATTAATGAGACTGCCCCAGTGGGTCTAAAAGAGACACCTAAAGAACATTCACAGAAGTTACTGCCTCATTATGGGCAGAAGTATCAAANCCCCCCCAAAAAAACAAACAAAAAAAACCCAAGACATTCTCTTGCACATAGAACTTAAGCTCCAACATAACATTTTGAGCAGCTAATGCACTTTTAAATGCAAACACTGGAGTATACATTTAAAGAATCTGTAGCTCCTGAAATCCATGCAAGGCCACCGTGGGGAACTACAAAACTGCCATGACAGAAGCAAATAACTAACTGTCCTGCCTGCACGTCCAGCACGGTTAATATTAGTAAAAGCCAAGTAGACGGCTACAGTTTGAGACCTGTCCTTCAGTTCCTACTCAAACTGAAAATGCAACCACGTGAAGTGAACCATGCTCCTGGAATTGGATGTGACACGTCATCAGGTCTTGAGAGGTGTCCCTAAAATAGCAGGGCCTGCTTCTAGACATCTCCAAAATTATATGATTGTGGCTTGAGAGACAACGCGCTGAAAACATAATGAGGGAGCATAACATATTACATATGTTGTGGTCCTGCTCTGAAGCTGGAGGAGGCTGGGGTTGAAGGACTTGGGCTACAGCACAGGACTTAGTTAACTATTAATGCATGACTCAGCTATAACAATAATAGGTATTTCATGTGATGCATTAGCACAACGGCATCCCGGTCCTTGACTTAGGCCCCTAAGCAGGGTGGAAAAAAATATCTCAGAGCACATTATTTAATAGTTGACGTATCAGGAAACAGGTTTGATTCACGATTTAGTTTCTTCCTGCACACTCTGGAGCCTCACTCTGCTTTTTTCTTCATGCGCCACTAAAAACCAGCAAGTGACTTCTGAAAAGAGCTACAGGGGATGCCCAGGTTTGCATGAAACCACAATCCAGACCAAGGCGCTTCATTTATGTACTGTTATTCAGCAATGCCAAATTCTATGTTAAATAGATCCCCTCACCCTGAATGAGGTGCTAATTCCTGCCCAGCCCAGGTCCTGCAGAGCCGATGAACCCGAGGCCTGGATTTTTCACAGATGGCTCTTCGCAGCAACATTAGTCTAAATTATCTCTACTCCACTCATGCACATGACCCCATCCAGCTCCACACTGCAAAACAAGGGAGTCACACCGGGTGATTAGGTTAGCAGTACAAAATGATTGTGTTAAAAGCTGATGAGCTGAGCTAACTCAATTCAAGGTGTCTGGCAGGGCAGCCAACAAGATCAATTAAAAGCCCTGCATCCCTAATTGAGAGTTTCTGGGCACGCTGACATACCAGTCAGGGACAATACACAAATGAGGGGCAAATACACAAATCCTGAGCAGAGCTGGCTACCGAGGAAGGAAAGCCATCATCCCAATTTGCAGCCACTCAACCTTCAAGACACAACTTTAACTCCCCTTCAAGAGATCAGAGCAATCGGAACCGAAAGACAGGCACTGCTGGGGCATGCCCAGGGTGGCACCCAGCAATTCCCAGCTGCCCCACAGAGCCAGCAGCAGATGCACATATATTCATGAACCCAGGTGCAAGCACGGACTAAGGAAGGCATTTCTCCAGCACGGAGAATTCTTGGGGGACTGCCTCAAGATGAAGCCACCTTTAACCCTTCCTTCCAGCAGGCTCTTCTAAAGCTACACAGGGGGAACATCCTTCCAGTGCTCTCAGACTTCCCTGCATCAGGTGAGGCTCGCACTAACTAAAGCCCCATTTCAGCAAAGCACTTCTGCATCTGCCTAAGTCCCCAGAGACAAGACTCCAAGACCAGCTTCACTTAAGCAGGGAAGTGAAATCTCACCCATGCTCAAAGAAGCACTGAAGTACCTGAAGTGCTTTGTTCAAGTGTCTGGGCTCCCAAACATATCAGTTTACCACCTCCCTAGCTTCCTGATGCCATCAAGTGAAGGGACAAGAACCTCACACTTGCTCCTTAAACTCCAAGCAAAAAGTTTTATCCTGCAAGGCTCAGCCATCCCCCAAACCTTACATCCACAAAACTGTAGAACACTTCGCACAAGCAAAGAAAAAAAAATAGTAAACTGTACCTAACACATAAAATAATTGATTTTTTCTAGAGAACAACTGATAGTGTGTTTTGGCTGCCTACTGAGATGCTGGTTCCCCTGCCCTGGGAATTTTCCCTCTGCAGCTCCTCCTCCCCCAGCTCCCAGACCATCCATTCTCCCCTTTTCAAACTGCACCCATTGTAAACCGCACTGAATATTAACACAGCCCATTGAGCACTAGGCTCCTTTTGTATGGGACCCCTGCGCTTCAAATTGCAGTCACTGTAGAGAGGAAAAGTCTCGAAGTGATTAAATGCCATGAAGTTTCTCAAAAGGAGAGAGGAATATGCAGAGGAGGCTGAGGGGGTCCTAGAGCCTTTCACTTGAAGCCAGGGGCTTCAGCGAGAGCCAAAAAGGCTTCTTAGTGGGGGGGTGTATTTCTAATCCTAGTCCGATGAGCCAGTTCCTGCCCCGGTCGAGGCTCAGCCCGGGATGAACAGCAGATGCGGAGGATTTGCTGTTAACTGTGGCTCTCCTGTAAGAGCTGATAAATACTGCGGCATGCTGAGGGTGGTCAGTGAATCCACCGACACATGTTCTCACAGGAGGGGTGAATTCACTTGCAAGCACATGTATTTATTTGTGCTTAAGCAGCAGGCCCACAGAGTCACTGCTTTGCAAGGAGAGGCTCTGCTCCTACCCACCAGGGCCAAGATCCAGCGCAGGAACTGCAATCCCTTGGGGTGCAGAGCCATCCTGCAGCCCTGGGGCTGGAGAATATCCCCAGGCAAGGCCACTGACAAGGACAATGCTCCAGGAAGGACCAAATCCAAGTGTGGAATAGCAAGCCAAGCAGGATTTCTTTTACAAGCACCATCAGCTCCCAGCACTGTCCCATCTGAGCAGAAAACCCTCCTTGGACCATCACGGAGGAGGGAGCCACTGGCTTTGCAGCATCTCTTTGGGTTTCTACTCTGCTACCCCAGGAGGAAGGAGGGGGACCAGCCACCTGCACCAATCCACATCCCTCTCCCAAGCCCTCCTTCAAGCACTCAGTGAGGTCTCTGCAGCTGCACAGGGCCAGGCACCAGAAGCCCAGGGTGACAATTACTTAATCTTTGTTCCATTATTTCAGCGGGCCTGGAAGTACGATGTACAAGAGAGGTGCTGCCAGCAGCACTCCCCTCTCCCGGCAACTGTCAGCAGGAGAGTCCCCTGCACCATCTCCTCTTCCAGCATCTGCACGAGAACAAGTTATTCCAGAGCTCAAGAGCAAATAATGTCCTTCTCCAAAGGTCCCATGAAACCTGCAGCAGCACAGCCCCTTACCAAGTAAGCTCCTACCGTCTAACATGTGAGAGCAAAGCAACAAGACCTGACCCATTAAAACCCCAGTTTAGCAAGAAATATCAATTTACAGGTCATTTTCAGCGCAAACATTCAGTTTCGTTGCCTTTAACAACATCTCTTTGTATGTGTACGCTTGAACGCAGCAAGAGTCTGCTCCTGACTTCTAGCTGAAATGCATTTCCAGGCCCTAAAACTACTGACAGGCACCCACAGGACTTCAAAAAGCATCCAGACACTTTGCCTGGATCTCTCCAGAGAGCAGCAGCACTGTGCAAAGAGCCAACATCCATGCAGCTGGTGCCTCGGGGCAACTTATCCATATAGTCAAACCCTGGGAAACAGCAGCTCTTAGCCCAGCTCTCCTGGGCACATGAGGACTCTGCATTTTCCCAGACATGCCAGGCACATGCACACTGACACAGAGGCAGAAGGGTCCATGCACAGATGCTCAGTATCCCCAAAAACATACGCTAGTCACTTGGGTCAAAAACACACAACAAATCTGTTTAAAATAAGAACCTCCTTTCCTGCAGACCATACCAGCAACGAATTAGCTATCCAACTGCAGTCTCACTGCCCCAAAATCTTCTCACCAAAAATACTCTTGCTTTATCACTCAAAGAGGAAAGAAAAAACCCTCATACATGATGCCTAGAGGAAATATCTTCTGTCACTCCTCAAAAATTAAGATGCATGGAGAGACAGAAGCAGAGGATGCAGGGGATGTGCTGTACCCCCCATGCTGCTGGAGCCCTGGCTTTCTGGAGCATGAAGCATTTTGTACTTAAGCTTGGCCCTGCACTTTATGCCACACTTGACACTCTAATGCAGAAACAGATTTCAGACTTAAACACTGAAAGACATGAAGCACCTCCAGCATCTTCCAAGTGAGGCACTGCAAAGGAGCCCTGCGCACAGCAACTGCCCAGCACAGTTTGACTCTCCCGACATTCCCCAGGGACCTTTCCCAGCTGCAGAGCTTGCAGTAGCTGGGTGCTGGTGCAAGGACAGGATGGGTCATGGCAGAGTGTTGCAATGTGCCCTCGGCAAGTCGGGCACACTTATGTAACTGGCACACAGCGCTGAGGCGTTCGTTGCTTTTAAGAAAAAAAAAAACAAACAACAAAAAAACCCCAAAATAAAACAAAAAACCGCCAGAACAACAGAACAAAAAACCCCACACGTTTATGCCACACTATATTAACTGTAAGCGACTGCAGCCCCTCTGCCTATCAATTATTACTTTTGAAAGCCTGGTAGAAAAATTACCACTACGAGCTCTACTGCCAACAGAGAAATAACAATGGTTTCCAGAAGTCCCAACGCTTTTCTTCGGTACTGATAGTCCTGTTGACAAAATACGCGGCGTGATTAAGTCTGCTCCAGAAGCCTCCCTGGCGTGCTGAGCAGCATTTCCACCTCTACAGACAAAAGCTTTATCTCCAACACACTGAAAACCGACTCCAAGCACTGCCCCAGCACTGTGGCACTCGTTAGGAATAAAGATAAACTGCTAAGGAGGGATTGTTCAATAGAGCTTTAATGAAGTTAAAGCACAGCCACAGCAGTCACTGGAAACTGGATTTATCTCGTCACCCATTAGCGATAGAACGTGCCCGAGCTTATCCCCCCGGGGGAGCAGACACCTCCGGCGGGACACAGCCTGCCCCAAAGCGATGGAGATGAGGGATGCACCGCTCCAGCATCACCCACCTCGCCCCAGTTTGCGGCTGGGGAACCCGCACCCCCCGGGCTGCGCTCATGCACCAGCCACGGACCACTGCATACCCTCACGTTTGCCTTCGGTTAAAAGCATGTTTAAAAAACACCAACCAAACAAAAAAGCAACAGATAGTTGCAGAGGTAACTTTTCTCCAGCACGCGGTGCTTTTACAGAGGACACTAAACTACTAAAAAAGTGAGTTAGCAACTCCGCAGCAAAAAAAAAAAAAAAAAAAAAAAAAAAAAAAAAAAAAAAATCAACATTTATGATCCCACCAAGCATGAAAAACGTCCTTCATCTTGGTTCCTAAACCGAAATAGCCAATTTTAAGTAATTTTAGTAATTGGAAACAATATTATTTTAAGAACAAGAGTATTTACAAAAGCTTCAATGTCTGCTTTTTATACTAGCTATGGAGTAGCCTTAATTTTGAGTTTTCAGATACGAAAACCATCACTTTAACCAATTCTTTGGCTAGTTTAGAACAAAGTTACATACCATATTTTAAGTGGCTAAACGACCAACAGCCCACAGGTCCACAGCAGAAGATTTATATGTGCTATTAATTCACCAATAAAATTCAAAATGAACACAAGACACTCAAAAATCTGTTCCATATGAAAAAGACACTCCTGGGTATTAGCACTCCGGAAAAAAAAACACACAACAATAAATTTGTTCTGTCTGGGCTATTAACGCATTTCCCTGCCCGAACAAAGATACACTGTCCTATTTTAAGAGGTGCATGGGAATGCTGGAATTACGAGACTAAAAGCTCGCTCTGAAAGGTGCCCCAAGGCTGAGGGAAGGATCCTTCAGAGTGCTCAGCAACAGGTGAATGGGATGAGTCAGGGTTTTAATGCACAGGCCACATGTTCCTCTCGGTATGACACCTGATAATTTCAAGTAAAACAAGGCATTTCTGCAGCCAGAAGTGCATACCACCAGGAGGACCTGACAAACCCCTAATAATTCTTCTTAATAAGGAGCTGGACGATCTCCAGCAACACTTCAGTGACCGTTCTTTCTCCTGGCAGAGCTGAGGAGTATCTATTACAACCAGAGGTTTTATAGATTCAATAATCTATAAATCTGCTCAAACAGCAGAAAGGCCGCACGACAGAAGCACTGTTTCCCCTCTCCCTTCCTGGATCCTTATTTCCCCAAGTTTTGCTCATAGTCGAGGGAACTTATTTTTACAAGTTTGTGAGCGCACACACACTTAACTCTCAGTCCTCCCGGACTGTCAAAACGGCTTGAGCTGTCAAAGCCGAGCGCACTTTCGCCCCCGAATCTCTTGAGCTTCAAGATGTCTGATGTTTTATTTCAGCTTTTACCAGCCCAGAGCAGCGGTCACACAACCAGAGCGGGAAGTGGCAGTGACCCCGTCCTGCGCTTGGGCACGTACCTGAGCACTTTAAAACACCCTTCTGGGGACAAAACCCACCCCCACAGTGCTGCCCCAACCCCCAGGAGCGGGGCTCTAAGCTTTGCTGCCATCCAGGATACACGAAATACTGCAGATTAATGACCTCGCTACACGGACAAGTGCTGGGGGAGCGCCGCTTCTACTGAAAAACACCTGGATTTTATAGAAACACCCCAACAGCCCGCGACTCCGTTTCGACCTCCCCCGAAATTCACACTGTAAAAAGTCGGCAGCATGAAAGGGCCAAAAGGGCGAGCGCGGCCCCGGTCCTCGGGGGTCCGTATTCGGCCACCCCTGCGCGATGCTGGGCGCGCCCCGCTCCCAGCCCCGGGACAACGGGGATGGATGGATGGATGGATGATGTCCTAATAAGGATTCGGGAGCCCACGCTGGCCGTTATCTCCAGCGGATCCCACCGTTAGAGACCAAACCCGCTCCCAGCTTTCTTTCTTTCCTCCGGGACGCCCGCACGGAGCAGAGGGAGCGCCAGCCCCGCACGGGAGCCGGCGGCGGCGGGGGGAGAGCCCCGAGCTCCCACTTTTTACGCGGGACCAACATCGCTCCCGGCGTCTCCATCACCCCGGCGGGGATCCGGAGGGGACAGCGCACCGCGGGCCGAGCCCCGCACCGCGCCCGCAAGGCGGGTACCGTCCGCTCCGCTCCAGCCAGCAACCCGGAGTTCCGCGGGGATTTCTGCCGGGAAGTTTTCCCGTCGCTGACAACGCGCCGACAAGCGCAGGTTCGGCCACCCGCACACCTCGTCCCCGCGGGTCCCCCCCC
>VZRE01003958.1:415729-504376 GCA_013396775.1 Cephalopterus ornatus | reverse complement strand
CCCCCGCGCGCCCGCCCATTGGCTGCCGGGCGGCCCCCGGCGCGCCGCCATTGGCCGGGAGCCCCCCCCCGGGCGCGCCGCCGCGGCGCCCCATTGGTGCTCCCTGCCCGTCAATCAGCGGCGCCGGGACCCGCCCCCACTTTGCCGCTCCAGGTGTGAACGCGCCCCCCCCGCGCGGGGCCTCTTAAAGGGGCCGCGCCCTCCCCGCGGGACACGGACCCGCCTCCCGCGGGTTTGGGCGGTCTGCTGGAACACCGGGGAACGGGGGCTCCCCTGCCCCCCAGTGAGCCCTTCTCTGGGCGCCGCGAAGTGCCCGTGGGGCCACGCACTCTCCATAGGGTGTCCTGCCACGACCCCGTCCGCGCGCTCCCCGAGCGGACCAAGGATCCACGCGTGTTGCAGACCAAGCCTGAGCAGAGGCTGCACTCCCCGAATGTGCCGCTGTGTTTGGAAGCCCCGCACACGGCCGATGTAAAAGAAGCACACCCGGGTCGAAGCGTGACTCACCAGAGAGCGGCACCGAGAGCATTACGGGCACAGCTCACCTCAGAGCATCGATACACCCCAAGGACTGACTTCAGAGGCTGCTCCTGAGCTTAGGGGAGAGCGTCCACTGGCTTTGGGCAAGTTCGGATGTGGCCCGACACAGCATTTAAGGGACGACACTCTTGGAGGGCGGGTGGGAGTGTGGTTTAACCCCTTACACCAGGAGCTGCATGGGGAGAAAGGAGATATTTTATGGAGAGAAACACATATCACAGCCCAATCCCGCTTCCACTACCTTCGGTTAGATTTCCAGGCTTCTGCTGCAGATTTCTGCTCGTTGTGGTGACAGAGCTGTATTTCCTTTCTGTAACAGGACAGGGCATTGCACAGCAGGATGCTTTCACGTGCCGCTCCTCTGCCCAGAGTCCCGTGTCTCTGCACACAAAACAGCCTGCGCGAGGGGAATGGCACTCCAGGTTGTTCAGGGTTGGCACCCAAGCTCCTGAAAGTGCCTCCTCCTGAAAGGCAGCAAAACTGGATGCTGAAAGGCAGCTAACCTGGACTGGTGTCACCCAGAGAACAGATCGGGTCAGCTGAACCAAAACCCAGGTGTGATGTTGGATTCGCAGGAAAGCCCACCCAAACAAATTGCGTTTGGCCCATGGGATGCAAAAGTCCTCAAGTGTCTCCTCCCTGTGCAGGACACAGAATTTTGGCAGCCTCACAAGTCTCATATGCTCTCAAGGAGCATGAAGACGTATCTGTTCTCCATACCCATGTGTGGGAGCCTGCCACAGGAAGAAGCACCACATTGAAACATTATAATCAACTGGGAGAGGAGGAATGGACAGGCCAGTCTTTGGAGGGAAGAAGAATTCAGCTTAAAAGGTCTGGGCTTCAGTATTCCTGCCTTTAGTCCCAAATCCGGGCAAAAATCTTTCAAGGCCCTTCTCTACCACAGCATTAGTGATCACAGTGATGAAATCCTACCTTGAATGATGGGATAGAAGGCAGGAGAAGGGACACATTTTTGGAAGCTACCACTCTGGATGAGGACATTCTCTCCCCCTGCCTATTCTCCTTTTCTTCTAGATTTCTTACAAGTTAATGAATGGAACAGTTAACTTCATCTGACACAATGCTGCCTGCTACAGACAGCAGTCAAGTCTTCTGCTGGACCCAAAAGCAAAGTGGGGAGGCCCCGGTGCCTCCTGGATACTTTGGCTTCTGGGATCACCCCGTGCAATATGCACTGCTGAAAAGATGCACATACACAAATCATACCCAAGAGAAATCAGAAAGAGGGAAAGAAGTCTGAGATCCTGAGCGAGAAAGATTTAGCTTGGGAAGATGACATGATATGAAATGTAGAAGCTGGGTTTATTGATGGGGCAAGATCTTGTTCCAGGAAGGAACAGTCTGTGATTTCAGCATCCTCACCTGAATCTCAACCATACATTACTGCTATTACTGGCATAGCAGTTCCCTATTCCTCTCTATTTAATCCTGACAGCCACCTGCACAAGAACTTTTTGGCTTTTGGGACAGCTTTGAATGTAGCAAATTGCAGAGACAGATGACAGACAGAAAGCTCAATCATTGCAAAGGCTAGGTAAAACTTGGGGTTTAGGCTTTTGATTGTAAAGAGGGGAGAGATTAAAAATATATTCATATTATTATGGCTTAGGGTCTTACTTCAGCCTTCAAGAACTGAAGTAAACAGGAGAATAGCTGATGTTTACTCTCCTGATTTATTTGAAAGCTTTTTGCAAAGTAAGAGCAGGAGTTCCTGTCCTTGAGGAAGGGACCTAATTCAGGAAGAGTAGTTGTATTATAGAAAAGATTGCAGTCTTATACAAATAAATCACCAATTAAAAAATACTTCCTTAGTTCCTCAATGTGGGAAACTCGAAGTCTAAGGCACTTTTATGGAGACCATTTCTCTTGCCCAGTAGGGAAGGCACCGTAAAAATAATAAACTTTTGGTTCTTTTACAGTGTTTTCAGATTTGACAATGAAGTTTTTAAATTAATTTTGACCATTAATGTTTTTTAATACGAGGGCAAGAGGCAAGAGGATGGCCATGGAGTTTCCCCTGGAGAAAGAGATCCAGGAGCCCTAGATAACCTTTATAAAACAGAAATGTAGAAGGAAGTCTTCAGGAAACTGGGCCAAATCACCTTGCACTTGCACAAGATCTCCCTGCGCTGAAAATAAGGGCAGTTGGTAGAAGCTGAGACGACTCTCAGTTGTGCTCTCCCTCCTCCCCAAGCTAATGCCCGTGCTGGAGAGAAGTCTGTGTACAGCATGGAGGATGTTTCTTCCTTGAACCTCATTAAATCTAATTAAATAGCTTACAAAAGTATTATGAAAACAAATTTTAAAATGGCAAAGGCATGCCAACAAGGAAGACATTTCTAATTCTGCCGGTGTCTTTTTGTGGATTTGGAGTCAGTTCAGAAGTGCACACTTGGAAGGTAATTGCTGACAGCATGCAGAATCCATCAAGCTATAATTAACACTCTACTATTATTCTAATTGCCTCACTCAAGCTTCTGTGTTTTTTAATTGTAGAGCAATTTGCCAATAGAGAATTTAATTGCAATACATATTTTATACATTTTGGGACAAAGTACCATTATTTCCACTTCAGCAAAAATCCTCCTCAGTTTTTAATAGCTTGCTTTATTCCTTTCTGGGATTTTTTTTTTTTTTTTTCTGCCCGATACAAGACTTTGACTGCAACCTCTTGTGAAATTAGCAATGATATAATATCCAGGAGTGCCCGGAGGCTTCAGTTTGGATCATGACTCTATTAAGCTAGGAACTGTACATACATGTATCAAGACACAGCCCTGAGGAGCTTGAAATCTAAACAGAGAAGACAAACTGAGGTGAGAACAGAAGTATTATCCCTGCTTTACAGCTGGGGAAACGGAGCCCCAGATGACTCACCTTAGGCAACCCCACACACCTGGGGTGCAGCCAGGAACTCACAGGAGCCCCGAGCACAGGGCACCCTTCCTCTTCAACATCAACTGAGTTTCTAACCCCTGGTTCCTGCAAAAGTATCTCTCTGTAATTTGATTTGCAAGCTAGACCTTCTAAATAACTTTTACTAACCATCCAGGATCTAGAGGATCACCTTTCAGGGATGCCTTGGCTTTCAGAGCAAGAGCCAGTCTTGAAGAAGAGCTGTGGTAAGGCTGCAGAGCAACCCAGCAGTGGGGAAATTCTGCATGGAGGACAGTAGCAATGCTGTCAGGCTTTGGGAGGGATATGTTTGACTTCTCCTGGCATAGGCTGAAGGTCAGAGGCAGTGAAATACAATAGGACGGACCTTTGCTCATGTTGACCATCCTTGCATTTGACAGTTTTCCTTCACTCCTGCCTGGTGTTTCTTTCTATCTGCAAGGCCACAAATCCCTCTGTAACAACATTTATCTTCTTCTAATAATGTTCACGATGGCTTTCTACCCAACACCAGTGGTGCTGAGATTTGCAAAATGACTGATGCCCATGGCTGCAATCCCTTATATTGTCACCCTGTTGCATTGATGTGTCAATCAATATTGTCATGGTGCCAAATGCCCAAAAAGTTTACAGCAGGTGTGTTTTGGGGACAGCGTATGAGATCACAGTGATTTTTCAGCACAGCAACAGTCACGTTCATACATAGCA
Source organism: Cephalopterus ornatus (assembly GCA_013396775.1). Taxonomy (NCBI): domain Eukaryota; kingdom Metazoa; phylum Chordata; class Aves; order Passeriformes; family Cotingidae; genus Cephalopterus; species Cephalopterus ornatus. Next base: position 500,209 of record VZRE01003958.1, on the reverse strand, counting down.
GCAGCGGTCTTTGGTATTGGCTGTTCATGGCATGTTGCATGCTTTGGTTCCTGGCATCCGGGTTGCAAGGGGTGGTTTCTCTGGTATGACCAGATCAACCATGGCATCAGCATTCCAGAGGTTTATTAGTTGATCTGGTTACACCAGATCTGCAAGGACAATTTCATGGCGTGTTGCCACCCAAAGCTGGTCTCTGTCTCTCTTGGATCCCAACCCTGCTCCTCAGAGCTCGTTTTGTTGGAACAACCTGCAAGATGGCATGACGTGATCCAGAAGTGCCCAGCAGCAACCACTAATGATAACATCACTTCTCCCTGCTTTAGTGGGTGAAGCCAATGCAGCTGAGCAGGAGGCAGAATTTGACAGTGAGAATTAAAGGAAGAGATGATCAAGTCAAGCTTCAGTATAGGGTCACTGACATGAAAGTTTACCTTGGACTTAAACTCTGAAGAGTTTGCCTTGCAATGACACACAAAACCTTTCCTTCCTTCAAAATTAGAGGCCAGTGCTTGAACTCTGGTCCTCCAGTAACATGAAGTCTTTGATCAAGACCAGATCATGCTTCATTAATGTGAAAGTTCACTCGAGTAGCTGCTGTCATTTCATTTTTCACAGGCAATGAGTTAAATTGCTTTCCCAGCCTGGGACTGACACCGGCAAAAGATGGTGCAAATAGCTAGATCCAATTAACTAAATCCAAGTTCTGTCACAACTTTGTCACTTCTGATCTCCCTCCCCCTTCCCCCCAAAGGAATTGTTTTAAAACTTTTGTATAAATGTGTATTTATCTTTTTAAAAGTAGACTATCAAAATAGCATGACAGCAGTTTGCTGTCAAGCCAGGAGGGAGAGAGAAAGGGGACTGTTCGCACTGGAATATTCCCTGCCATTTGGATGGGAAAAATACATGGTAAGAGTGAGGGTTTGAACATAAACCTGTGGTACTCAAACCTGGAGATTACACTCAATTGTTTAAAACCTTTTTTTTTTTTTTTTTTTTTTTGTGGACAAGGCAATGGAGCAATTCCAAGTGCAAAAAGAAAGCTGGTAGACCTGAAGCCTGAGCACCATCTGCTTGGATCACACATTTCAGCATGACATTATTCTTCTCTAATCACGCTCAAGCTCTAAAATCCAGAAGTTTGCCCAAGTCCAGGGAGAGATTTGGCCCCATGTGAGAGCTGGCAGGTACTAGGGTTTTCTCTTCAGATCTGGACTTGGACTCAGATCTGTGCTGAGCCTCCGACAGCAAGAGCAGAGGTGGAGACACAGCTATTCCCGACAGTGACTCGTGCTAACAGTGTTTATGCTCTGAGGAGCTCTATTAACTGGCATAATAACTATAATTACATGGTGTAACTTCTCCTCGTTGCTTTCACCTCTAGGCTGAGATGGAAGCGTGAAGTTCTTGCAGCCCCAGAGGAACGTGTTAGATGAAATGATGCAAGTGGAGCAAAGAAGCTGGAATCCAGCTGCAGCTAAAATCAGAGCCACCTGCCCCTGCTCAGACAATAATAGAAAAAAAAAAAATAGAAATATTGGAGGAGGAGTTGTTTAACTTCTATTTCAGATAGGGATGTTTTAAATCAAAACGATTTCTTCACTCTAGACAAGTCTCCTCTAGAAAGGGTTAGAGATTTCGGGTGCCAGCTGGAAAATAGTAGGTGCTTCATTTCACTGCAACTCTTTGCCTTAGTTTAAGTGGGAAAACAGGCCACCAGCTTGCTTAATAAGAGTATTAGACTCCAAAGTGTTTCCAGAATAAAGTTTGTATTTCCTTGTTGATGACTGTTTGACTTTGAGTGACTTTCATGGCAAAGGTAACCCACCCCACCCAAAACAACCCCTACCTTTCTGTGGGCTCAGATAAGGAAAAACCCATGTGGAATAAGTGCAGGGTGCCCTCTCAAAAAGCTGCCGAGTATTTATTTAATAGCTCACTGTCCAGACTTTATAGCATAGATGAAGGGCACCATCAGCAAGGGTGGTCTCTGCCTGGCAGGGTTGTCAAGGCAAGTTTAGCTGAGGGTTGCACAAGCTGGGGCTGTTCTCAAAGGTCCAGATCCCATATAACAATTAAAGGGAGATGATTGCAGAATGACCACAGCAGCCAGACTTTGGAAGCATCTGGCAAGCAAGGACTGCCTTACAGGTCAGAGCTAGTTTTTTCCAACTGTTGTGCTTGATCTTTATCCACACTGGAAATGTGGCAAGATACCTTGTGACAACTCTTATTGGGACTCAATTGCTGCCTCTGTGATTACCATGGGCTGTTACTACCAAACTGTCTCTTGTTGCTTCATCTGGCTGGAAGATGTTAGAATTTGTCCTCTGCTTCATCATACTTTGATCCCTTGTTTAGGAAAGAAATCTGTTTCCTTGCTTGAGTGCCTCATTCTTGGCTAGGGATTGAACTGCAGGCTGATATTTCTGTTTGGCCCTTGAAGCCAACTATTAACCACACTTCTTGTCCCGCTGGTACCACCCAGGAGTGCATCAATAGCGCAGTACAAATGGCACAGCATCATTATATGGAGAACAAAATATGTGGCAGGGCCCTGCTGTGGCTTAGAGGCTCTGAGAAGAATCTCTCAAAATATCTTAGACATCTGCCATGTGTAAAATCTCATGATTGTTCTTCAAATTCTTCTATGGATACATCAGCCTCTCCTCCACTTCTCTATTTGCCTCCCTCTGCTAACACATGTGTTCTTACAAGCAGTATGTGACACTAGGCCTGTTTTCCTCCACAGTTATTGTACTTATTCAGTACCTGAGGTATTATCCTCTGATTTGAGATGCCCTAAAATCACTCCCATAGTACACAGTTGGGATGACATGAAGGATTTTGACTTCATGTGGGAATAAGGAAGAGCAGATGAAGGCTTAATAGACACAGATCCTGCTTTATGCCAGTGCCATAACTAATTAGAAACAGGGGGGAGTAAGTAGATGGCAAATTTCTCAAACTTCTCCGAGAGTTTGCCATGGCACATGAATGAGTCTCTGGCATAATCACACCATCATTGCAGTAGCAAGACAACTTTGTCTACAGATCCAGTGATGGATGTTTTAGAATCTGGATATAAGCTCTGCGTGTCTTCAGTGACACTCATTTCTCACCACATGCCTTCTCCATCTCCCACAAGATGTGAGCAACCATGGGAAGTTGCAGGGATACATAATGACTGTTTCCGTTATATCCCAGGAGGATTACATTCCTATTGCCTTTTGGGGACAGTTTCCGTCAGCTTGTCAGAAAAGCACGCTGTAATGGAAATGCTCACACAGAAATAATGAGATTGAATCTGTTACCAGCTTGTGTTCTGGAGGCAGCACTGTTTGAGGAGGCACAAGATGCCTCATGACCCCTACCACCCAAATTTAGAAGAGAAAAAAGACCCACTCCAATATAATGTAATTTGTCTCTTGGATTAGAGGAAACTACACAGACCATTGAGCCTCACAGCTGTGTTGCTCCAGAAAGGAGCTAAATTCAGCTAGGAATCCTTTCTGCTCTTTAGCTTCCATACTTTTCTCCAAGAGAAACATTACTCCCTCTCATCCTCCTTGGCCAGAGCTTCTTTGTTCTGGAGAATAGCATCCCCTATTCTGTTTTGGAGGATCCATAAGCAGACATCTTGGAGGTAAGGCCAGACCAACCAACCACCTCTGCTCCTCACATAGCTGCAGCAGCATCATCTACTTCCAGGGGGTTCTTCTTGAGGGCAACTTAGAGAACAGGCAATGCCCAACAGAACCCCCAAAGGAGAAGGTGGCAGGAGAAAGAAAAAAATACTACTCTTACCTCCTGCTTACCCCCATCTCAGGGGGGTTTTTGCAGTCCCTGAATCCAGCTGGCAACAACGCAGTAAATAGCCATGTGCCCTGTGCACAGGCTCACTGCCACGAGCAAGCACAGGCTTGCTGGGAAGGAGAGCTGAACTCCTTCTCTTCTGCTCCATCACCATCATCTGATGACACACAAGCCCTTGTCTCTCCAACTCTTCCCTTTGAACCTGGTAGGCTGTTTGCAACAAAAATGACCTCTACTCTCCCCAGAATTTATTGGGTGCAGTGTTTTTTGTGCTCTGGGTCCCTGGATGGGCTACAGCTGTGGGGAGAAAAATCAGCTGTGAGCTATCAACAGCCAGCCTCACCTCCCAGGCACCACCAAGCTGCCCCAAGCTTTTATCCTTTCAGGGGTAGTTGAGGGTGAGGTGGTAGGCAGTGGGTGTTGCTTTTTCACACAATGACCTTGCTGGCTATTTTGCTAGAAATATCAGAGCTGTAGGTCAGATGATTCCTTGCTATTTGTCCTTGTTTTGTGCAGAAGGAAACCTCTCTGGGGTGTCCTGGATATTTCTGAGAGCATGGTGGAGCCTTATGACACTTGGAATATCTGTGGAGGTCCTAAGCTACAGCATGAGGGGTAAGTGAGCGAGGTTTGCTTCTCTTGTTAAATGCTTTTCATCAAGTGCTATCTTATTTTGTTTGGTTTACCTCCCTGTTGTGACTCTGTCTGAGCTCCTGCATTGTTTGAGCTTCTGCCTCTGTGTGAGGTGTTTCCTTGGGACTTCAGATGCCTTCTATGCCTCTGTAGAGAGCCCAGTCTTGGATATAGTCAGGGTGGGTTGCTGGTTCCAATGCCCAAAGCATTTTCAGATGGTTTCCATAAGGATTGATGGTTTCCCTTGGCTCTTTGATGGCCTTGAGGCTTGGGCAGTAGTTTTCCTCTGGCAGCTGGGCAGAAGGCAAACAGCAGAATGCAATGTAGACAGGAGGTCTGTATGTACCTCAGTGCATAAAGGTAATGCAAAGCTTAAACTGGCTTGTCTCTGAGATACCAGAGTTGCATAGGTTTGGGCAGCTTCCTTACATATGGCAGCCTGCAGGTGACTACAATCCTCTAATAGATCATCCATAATTTAATAAAAGTTAGCTGGCTGTATTAACGTAAGGCAACACGTTGGAAAAAGTCATTAATCATAGCAAGTCTCGATGGCTGCTCAGTCTGCACCTGTGAGGCTGGAGCCTTGGGAAATAGTATTTGAGCAATCTGCATGGCTTTGACAGAATGCCTGTAAGTTTTTCCCATTACATCATTACTGGGGCCAGCACAAAGGCTATCTGGGTTGCTCAAGGAAGTGTATTGTGGAAAACAATTCTACTTTGATGACTGATCCAGGCATTTATTTAGGCAAAGCAGAAGCAGTTGCATTGGCTCATTTGATCTGTGCTGTTAATGGGAGACAACTCAGTGCATGCTTTTGTTATACTTGCTCTTGCTTGCATAAGTTCTTGAGATTTTTTTTCTATGAACAAAACTGTCTATCCCTTCACATGGCAATCATGCCAGTGTCACAATCTTAATTAGCACTCAAATTTTCCAGATGGGATTTCTTCCAAAATCTGGCTCAGAAGAATTTGCCCAGGTTTAAGAAAGTCACTGAGTATGGTACTGAAAAACTAGAAAAGTATATGTGTATTACAACAAAATAAAGACAGGATGCAACGTGTGCGGGCATGGTGTGAAAATAAAACAGCTACTTGATTTTCAATTGTGTGTGTTGCTTTTGCACCAGGAACATGTCAGAAGCCCCCTGTGTCCTTTTGCAGCAAAGATAAAAAATGACTGGTTCCCTGAGAGGGAAGGAAATCTGTTACACCAATCACACTGACCTCTGGGGCTGTAGCACCTTGCAAACCATTTATTCGTTTTTTAACATTCATTCTCTCTTAACATTTCTCATATCTTAATGGCTGTTATTAAAAGCTTGATAAATGGTTTGAATGAAAAACTTGCAGAAACGGCCAATTCACCTCTTTGGTATCAGACTTTGAAAGTTTGTGTACTCTGTATCAATTAAATAAGATAAAACTGACCTCTTGAAAAAAATAAGTGAGACTTTCAACAGTGTAAAATCTGAAAATAAAAAGTGAAACTTGGTGGGGGAGGCTGACAAATCAGCATTATGTTCTAAACCATGGTGTCACTGAAGAATTTTTCTGTGTCATTGTAGTTTTATCCTGTTTTAAATCTCTTGTAAGGGTTAATGTTTGTCAGCCTCAAAGCTGTGGGAGAGGAATGAGTTTCCAGCTGTACCTCACTTTTGAGAAAGGCCACAGTAATTAGCAGGGCATCACTGGTTGGAATTGCAAGAACCTCAGTGAGAAAGTCTTCTCCACCCTCTGCTAAGGTGAAGTGACTGGCAATAAATCTTTCCTCCTAACATGGTCTTTGAAAGACTCAGCAAGACTTGGCCATAAATGTTTCTTGCATAAAAGGTAGTTCTGATTGTCCAACTTGACATTCAGGAGTCCACCAGCACCTCCAGGGCAGTTCTGATGGGAGTTGGCTCTGGTACTTTTCTTCCTGCAACAGGTCAAACAAGTAGTGGGCACTGGAAGAATTTTCAGGGAGTTTCCAAAAACCAGGAGAGTAGACCAGGGCATAGCTCCAGCCATGACTCTCCTGAATGTCTCTCCTAAAGCACTGCAAACTGTAATGGGGAGAACCATAAAACCGGTGTCTGGATAGCTGGAACTCAGGACTTGTGGGATGATGGAGTGTGCAGATCTGCACCGCGGTGGATTTGATCCAAGCTGACTGTCAGCTTCCATGGATGCTGAAGGAGCCCATGGAGGGAGTCCCCTCCACAGTGTCCTTCAGCAGAATAGTCTTTCCCATCCACTGCCCTTTGCTGCTGTATCATTGGTGTGCTTTGTGGGCTCTGCTTTTGGCTAGGAATGGCACATCAGCATCCCTTCCTAGTTCTTGGAATTAATTTTTCACAAACATGGTAGGGTGTGTCTATTTTTTTTTTTTGTGCAAGAGGTGTTTGTAACTAGCTTTAACATGACCTCAGAAGCCTGCTGCAGTGTGAAGCTGGAGGAAGGCAGAGCTGTGTGCGTGCCTGGTATCATCTGCATGCACCAGACCCTGCAGCTACTCATTCCTTCTTGTGCAGGCAGCTGAGAGCGTGACAATAGCATTTGGATATCATCCCGTTTCCTCCCCCCCTTAGACCTGAGTGTTGTCTTCCAGGTGTTACAGACGTTTTTGAAGTCAAAACACTTGCCAACTCCAATTAAATGTGTGGTTTGCAGACAAATTGGGAGCCGGCCGGAGAGGAAGCTGGCGGGAGAACAGCTCTGTGCGTGTGCTGGGTTCCAGGACAGCTGGGTTTCCATAGGTTTTGTGGAAATAGTCTTCAGGGTGGAGATGAGACATTAGTGATCTGCCTTTGGTGAGGAAGGTATAAATACTCAGCTGCACTGTGACTGCTGTGAAGGATTCCACAAGAGCAGGGACCTGCTTTGGTTAAGTAGGGTGAGCTCCTGTTAGAGGATTGAAGAACTCAGATTTCATTTGTCCAGCTGATGGTCCAAAAGCACAGTCTCAGTGCCACCTCTCTGGGTGTCCTGCCCGCAGGGACACCAGTGGTTGGTTGCAACAGGCTGGAAGCGGTCTGTTCATTGTTTTTTTTTACAATGAGGGTGATAAAACAGTGGCACAGGTTGCCCAGAGAGCTGGTGGATGCCCCATCCCTGGAAACATTCAAGGTCAGGTTGGATGGGACTCTAAGCAACCTGAACTAGTTGAAGATGTCCCCACGAAGTGGAAAAGAGTTTTCCCAAACTGGGAATATTTGAGAGACCTTTGAACAATGTCTTTTAGATTGCATAGTGACCAAGTTCAAACACGTGGGTTTTGTCTGGGGACAAGATAGGGGGTTATTTTGATCCTTTTCCTAATACTTGCAATGTAGGGAGCACTGATGCATTTTGAACAGTAACATAAAAAAAGGACCTTCAATTTTGGCACTCCCTTGAAATGGGACACTTCACCTGGATTTAGAAGATGGATCAAAATCGCCTCAAAACTAAATGTTTCCTGCCAAAAAAAGTTCATTGTGACAATCTTATTTTTTTTTGTGGGAAAATACTGTGAGGAAACTGCTCATTAGTTCTAGTATTTGATATTATTGGAGAAGTCTTTTATAGTTTAAAAAAAATATTGCTGCCTTTTTTTTTTTTTTTTTTCTGTTGGTTCACTCTGCGAGCCAAAGTGGAATCTGAGAGTAAAGTCAGATGCAAAACTGGGAGGAAACAGTTTATTAGGTTGGGGGTGAGTTTTGCAGTGCCTCTCACTGCCCTGTTTTAGTGATCTTTCCAACCTGATTGGCAGCATTGCAAATGCAGCCATAGAAAACATGTCCCTGGTGTTGCAGTGGTGTTTCTCCCGGCATCGTGGTTCAGCTCCGGGGGAATTCCAGCCCTCTTGCGGAAGTTACTTGCTGTTCTCTGCCTGAAGGCGCTACAACCAGTTCCCAAAACGTCTGTGTGCCCTCGGCTTGTGTCATTCCCTTTCCGATTTTGCTGGCTGCACCCTGTCTGCCAGGCCTCACTTCCATTTACTGCCCCTGCTGTACCCATTAAAGCTCCACTCTGGTGCCTCTGACTGCCCTAAAATGAGCTGTGCTATGGCAGAAGTGCTTGATTGCTGTTGTGAATGTGAAGATAAAGAGGATTGGGGAGTAGTGCCAAATGACCCTTTAAAAAATACTTGCTATTGAAAATGTAGCATTTTGTACATCCCTTGTAGGAAGTGCTTCTGGTCCAGGCACCACTGGGGCATTTTGGAGGGCAGAGCTGGGGAGGTGGAGATCTCCAGGGAGGCCTGTGTCTCTTTGATGGCTGGAGACAAGCCCACATCCACCGTTCTTCCCACCATCAAGACTTTTCCTTAGCCATTCCCTGTGTTGGTGGTCATGTGGTGTCCCAGGTGGCCAGGCAGCACCTGAGTTTTCAAAATCAGTTGCTCAGAGTGGCCCCCAGCCCCTCATCCTGTGAGCAAGAGCTGCGCCCTGCTGTTTGCCCATCACCCGAGGAAGGACGTGCAGGTTTCAGTGGGTGATACTTGTGCCTGCTGGAAGCATCTCTCCTCCTGCAGCCCTTTTCCTGACCGTGTTTCTGTTTTTCCTCTTGACTGTTTTGCCATCCTCCACCTCCCCCCACCTCCATCTGGTTTCTATCTGGACTAAACAGATGTTTTTCCACTTCTTAAATGTCTTGTATGCTCACCTCGCCGATGTCTAACAGGGATTGTTCATTCTTCTTTCCCCAGGTGTAAAACTTGAAAAACTGGAGGGGCTGGGGAAGAAACAGCTTCTCTTAATACCTTGGTGTGCATGTAGTGTTGGTGGAGAGATGAGGTAAACCTTTCCAATTATTCACCTTGCAGCCTAGAACCCTGTTATTCCTTCTAGGTCCCCTTTCCATTGCCAGTGTATACAGAGGATCAAACCTGTGATTTATGCCAGGGCAGTGTGTATAATATTCTCACTTTCATGTTGTAAATGTTTAACAAATCCACAAGGTATCAAAAGATCTCGTGGAGGAGATTTGCTAAGAAGGCTTGTGGGTAAACCTTTTGGACTTGGCTGGAAAGCAGACATATACAGTTTATTGCTTCCCCCTGGTGCGGAGTGACAATAGGTTAATTGCAGACTTTTCCTTAAAATAAAAGTACCTTGCTTGGCAGTTCAATCAAGTGGTATCTGTCATGTGGAGGTCTCATGAAGGATTTATTCCCATTTTAAGTAATGTTTCGGAGATGAATGCTCCATATGGAATGTATTAGACAGCAGTAAGGTTTGCTGGCATGCTCGTGGGACTGGTGAAGGTATGTGTCCTGTGGGCACTGGGGCTCATTGGTGGGGATCTTCTGCAGTTCAGCAGATTTCCACTGGTCTCCCCTTGCCCTCTTTCTCTCCTTTCCCCCTTACATGGCTCTGAAGGTCTTTGAGGGGGGGGTTCCCAGCTTCTCCATGGAGAGACCTGGAGCATCACAGCAGAGGGGCCTCTGCCCATTTCCAGGTGCCTGGCAGGAGAAGGACCCCAGGTCCCTGTCCATGGAAGCAGGAAGCCAGAGGCTCTCCCAGTGACTGTGGGGCAGAAATCCCGCTGCAGATCCCAGCTCAGGTCTTTGGGGCAGTGTTGGTACAGCAGCCAACAGTTCTTGCAGGGCTTTCTGGGGTTGCAGAGGTGGTTTGAGCTGCTTTGAGCCCCTGAGGTGGTGGCAGCCACAGTCAGTGTCTCTTTCTGGCCATGATGGTGCTCAGGTCCTGGGCAGGGGAGGCTGAGGATGGTGCTGAGGTGAAGCACCACTTTTTTCCCTGGAAAAAACCCAGCTGCCTTCTGTGATGGGAACTGAATGGCCAAGTGAAATAATGTTATTTGGAAGCTGCTTTCTTTTTGGCTTTTGTATTTATTTATTTTTCAGTTGGCTGGACTCTTTCTCCAGTAAAAACAGCAACCAGAGAGGGAGATAAGTGACCAAAATCCTTGCAGGGCAAGTGCCTGCCAGGTGTCACAGCTCTCTGCCACCTCGGGAGGTGGGTGCTGGCCCCTGGCCACTCTGGGCTCTGGGACAGCGTCTCCTGCTTTGCTGTAGGTTATGGAAACTGTCCTCCTTGGAGATCATATCTGCAAGCACTGGCATTTTCCACGCTGCCTGCCAAGGGGGGCTGTGCAGTGTGGATTAGCAACTGAATGTGAGCACAGCCTGCTCTCGTGGGGAATTTGGCTTTTGTCAGGCACCAGCTGCTGGGACCAGAGTACCCACGTTATTGCTCTGTAGGTGCCTGGCTGCAAGGGGCTCCTTCAAAGGGCTCTTTGCTGTGCCACAAATGAGCTGGGAGAGGTCCCCATGGTGTGCTTGGGTGCTGGTGAGGAGCAGCAGGGAGTGCTGTGAGTTTGCTTTCCATGATCAGAGGGATGCGCCTGCTCCAAGCAGGTGTGAGCACAGTGCTGCACTTAGAGGGGCTGAGACATAAAACAATGGATTGCACAGAGTAAAAAAAAACAACCAACCAACAAGCAACAACCTGCACAACTTGAGGCCCTGTTAATCTAGATTTACCTGTTATACAGCTGTAGCTTTGCAGCATTGTGCACCTCAGCACTGCTTCACCACACCGTGTCTGGTCATGAAGTCTGCAGGTTCTCTGCTCCCTGGGACTGTGGGCACTGGGGCACATTCCCTGAAATTGCTGCCGGTCCCAGAAAGAGCAAACATATTCTCATGTGCTGCAGAGGAAGCCCATAATGTGGGGGCAGGGGGAGAAGAGGCGAAAGTGAGGTTACAGTTGCTTTTGTGAAAATATGTTATGAAAGTATGTTGTAAGGTCAGTGAAAACCCATGCCCTTTGTTAGGGCAGCTCAGCATCGCACCCATGTGAGGTCTTTTTGGAGATGGGACCCTTCTCTGGGTGGAGCTGGTGTCCCTCCACGGTGATGCTGGTGCCGCGTGACACCAGCACTGTTGATAGCAGAAAAGAAGTTTAGTTTTTCACAGAATGTATTTCCCTAAACATTCTGACCATGAAGATTTCATCCAGAGCTTTGGTATTTCATGTTCCCCAACCCAGCGAAAGCTGAAACTCGGTCCAGGGCAAAGGGGGTGCAGCAGGCGCGTTACTAATGGGATGTGGAAGTGCCATATGGTCCTGAAAAATCACTGTCAGTGAGACAACGTTGAGGAGCCCCCCCTCAGAGGGGCAGGGGGGAGAGGCAATTAATCATCCTCACCTCCTAATAAGCATGTGAGCTCCCATACCAACCAGTGCTCTCGTCAGAGGAGCAAAACTTCAAAGCCTGCAGTGCCCTGTAGCCCTGCAGATGTGCAGGGAATTGCTGAGCTGAGGCTGCATCCCACTGGGGTACAGTGTGTGCGTCTGAAAGCACCGAGAACTGGTGACACATGTGACAGGGGTGGCTGTAAATGCTGCCTTCAGAAAGGGATATTGTGTTTTACAGGGCTTCACTTGGGTTGTGCAGCTCGCAGCGTTCCCAGCTCATCTCAGCACTGCTCTCTGTGACTGTGGAAAGTGTGCTTCCATGGGTGCCCAGCTGGAGAGCCTCCATTTATCCTTAAAAGTAAGGAGTCCACAAAGCAAGGAGGATTTAACTCCCTTGAGCACTTGATTGCATTGGCCTCACAGGGCCCGAGTCGCCCTCGGATCAGCCATGCGAGTGCAATGCTTGATAAACACGTCCCTGAAGCCACCAGCTGACTTCCCACCGCTGGCAAATCAGCAGCTTCTTGTTCTTTTATCTTTAAGCTCTGGCTGGATGAAGCTGAAAGTGGTATTGGGTGAAAAAACTGTTTATTCAGGCTTTTCTTACTGTAACAGACTTCCCTTTGTCCCAAGCACCTCTATTTCACATTTCCCTCCATGGCAGGGTCTGCAGTACCGTCCTCTGGCCACAGACAGGCTCATTCAGCCCTTTCCACTGTTTTAATTGCAAACTTGGTGTTAGGCTGGAAAAGTCTTGAGCAAATCGTGTTTCAGCTTGTCCTTCCTTCCATTGTTCGCGGATAAAATAATACTTCCAAACCTCATAGCGCTTCATAAATATCACTGCCTGCGTGGAGAGCAGGCGCTTTCCAGAGCCCTGTTTGCCAGGCCACGGAGATTTTGAGTATTTATTGGGAAGCTGAGCTGGATCTGTCCTTGCCCACAGTGCTGGCAGTGGCTGTTTGCTGGGGAGTAGGGGTCAGGGCAGTGGCTTGCTCAGGGCAGGCCTGAGACTTCCAGAGGAGTTTATGCATCCAGGTCCATTATCTCTGGAGCAGAGGAAATTGTTCCTTGCTGGTATCAGAGGAGGCAGGCAGCGAGTGCATGGTGGTGCTGGTGCTGTGAGTGGAATGGGCAACTCCTGTGTGAGTGCAGCTGCATGAGGAATGGTGGTACTGGGAAGAGGGTGCTGGAGGAATAAGCACGTTGAATGCCTCAGGAAGTTTTTTCTCTGCTTTCTACTAAGACTACATCTCCAAGAAGGACCTTGAGAGCAGCTTCCAGTTTGTCCTCCTGTCTGTGCCAACCACGGCGATGGGCTCAGCCCAGCACCGGCACTGCTACTGCGGGAGCCGCAGCGCTTCATGTGGGGTATCCAAATAAAGGGAGTCAAACCAAGCTGTCCTTGGCTCATGTTTAGCTCTGGTTAAGCCAACAGGCTTTGCAAATTCTGTGGTCTGAACAAGCTTCCACTTGTATTTCCACATGCGGCATCGTCCTGAGCTGTAACGTAAAGCAGATCCCACAGGGGCCTGTGTGTGGGGAGACCTCTGCCCAGGCAGGGATCAGCCACCCGTGTCCTCCTTCTGGCAGTGCTGTCTGGGCACAAAGTGCCTTTGCAGCACAGAGTGGAGAGAGCTGGAGGTGAACGTGTGTGGCATGTTGCTTAACCATAAAAACCAGTACCCAGCCTGGGGTATGAGATTTGCTGGGATTTTTCAGATGTCTGAGCCTGAAAATTTCTGTGTGTGGATGTTATTCTTCCTCTAGTCCACCATCAAGCCAAAAAGACAACTTCCTTTTCCTACAAACCCTGCCTCCATCCTATGCCCAAGCAGGCAGCAGTGTTCTTCTGGCAGCACCATAAAAGCGTTGGTTTTGGTTTCCTATAACCACCCTGGTGTATCTGTGGGGGGAAAAACATCCATGTGATGAGCCCAGTCATGTTGTCAGTCACAGGGAGGGCCCAAGGGCAGCCAAGCTGGAAGCAACTGATGCTCTGAATGGGTTTTGGAGACCTCCCGCTCACTGTGGGAAGGGACACACGGGACTTGGCTGAGCACGCAGGGTTCCACTGGGATCAAGCAGCAGCGTTACATACCCAGTAATATCTGGCAATTCACTGTATCCTAAAAATATAGTTTCATTAAAGCTACTTTCTGAAGCAGCTCTGGTGTCCCAGTGAGGGGAGGTAGGCCACTGAACCAGCTGTGGGGTTTTTTGCTAGTTTTCTGCACTTGAGTTTTAAAACTCTGCTACTCAGTTTGCCAACCGCTGTTCTTTCTGATGCTACCCAGTTGCTTTGCATGGCCTTGAAGTGGTTTCCCAGCTATTTGAACTCCCTAAATGACAATGCTTCATTATTGTCTGATGGAGAAGTGGATTCTTCTGTTTATATGTAAAGGTTCCCCTCCTTCCCCCCTACCTCCCCCAACATATGCAAAGGCACTGCAGAAACTGGAACCAGATAAAAAGAAGAAAACAGGCTTTTAAAGCAAGTTCTGAAGTGTAAAGATGTGAAGGCCACTTAGAAATCATTGCCTTGCGCTTTCTGCCACACTGTGATTCATTTGGTCCAATCCATCATTGATTCAACATGCTCATGGGCCAGAGCCTTCAAAGACAACTGTGCATCTGCTTTAGCCATTCATCAGAGAGGAGCACAAAGGAGAAGGGCAAAGGAAAATGTATTGCCAGCTCCCTTTGGTGCTGTTTAATGGGTGTGAAAGAAGGACAGTGGAGAAGCTGGGTTAATGAAAGCCAGGACGACTGAGGAAGTGCCCCCCGGGACATATATTTTTCAGCCCAGGTATGGACCTTGCTAAATTTGTTTCTGCAGAGGAACTTCAAACGCTGAGCAAGAGAGCCAAAATGAGGTCAACGTGCAAAAGAGTAATCCAGTGCAGGTGGATGCTGTCCCACAGATGTGTCTCCCGGCCCGATGTGAACACCAAGTGCAGGGGGGCTGTGGACCGCGCAGCTCCATTGTGTCTCTCATTTCCCTGATAAGCAACAAAATGCTTTCAGGGAGATGATGCTCTGCTGCTCCAGAGATCTAAAGATCCCCTAAAGGAGATCATTCAGCTGCAGCACTGCCTGCAAATCACTTACCTTGCAGAGCTGCTGCAAGGAGAGTCCCTGCAGCACAGTCCTGGTCACTGGACCAGGTCCAGCTGTGCTGACTTAGAGGTTGAGCTGTGTGCTCGTAGCCCTGGTGCAGGACCTGAGGGATACCTGAGCTCACTGGCTCCCTGCTAGCACAGGCAGCAGCTCTGTGCTCTGCCCTGTGGGGGACAGGTAAAACTGGACAACCTAACAAGAAGCAGCACCTCCTCTGACCAACCCAATGTGGCAGCAAACCCAAATTCATGCTGGGCTCCAGGGAAAGTATCTTGTCTTAACACGACCTGGACAATATTTTGTTGAGATTGCTGGGCTTGTTTCTCATATCATCTGTGACCCTGCTGAGTTGTCTGGTGATTAAGTGAGGGATGGTTTACCTCATGTGTTTCTATTTATTTTCTTGCCTTCTCACAATGTTTCTCCTGGCCCTTCTTTGCCCCCCGTGGTCCTCCCTCATTCTCTGTCACTCTTTCTCATGTACCCTTCCCCGTGCGGAGTGGAAAAAAAGGCAAGAGATGGCTGCTTTTTAGGAGCAGGTTTGACATTTTTTTGTTCACCTTAAAAAACCAAGAATGTTGGAGGGAAAATCTTCTTTTTGCAATTCTCTAAGTCTATAGGAAAAAATAGAAGGAAAAATAAGACCATATCTTGGAGAGTATCATGTCATCTGCCTGCACAATCTCACGACTCTCCAAACACACATGTTCAAACAATGCCAGTGGAAAATACCAAGTAGGACAACAAGAGAAGAGACATTGTTTCCACTTTCCGTCTTTCCTCTTGTCCAAGCAGAGTCACACCTGTGCAGGTGGGAGGGTGAATTCACAGAAGACCCGAGTTGCCCTTGTGTAACATCTCCTTTCCCACAGGGCATTAGGTACTGAGATGTGACTGTGCTCTGCTTGGCAACGACAGGAGTTAATATTGGCAGGGTATATTTTTAATTTTTTTTTTGGAGCATCCTTGAAGCTCATCCCAAATTCCTGGGCCAGAGAGGGATTATTTGTCCTTCTTTAGTGTGAGTTTATCTTGGTGGAGGAAGATTTGCACAGAGGAAGAAGGACACTCTACAATACCATGGGGAATATTCTTGGGCAACTTATTGGCTGGTATGGAGCAGCAAGTGATAGAACACGTCTTGCAATTACTTATCTCACTTTTGGGGGAGGTTGAGGCCTCCTGTGTTCTCATGTGATTTTATTTATCACTGATATTAAGTTCTTTTCAATCAAAGATACTTTGCCTGAAGTTTTGTGAAGACTCTTCCAAGTCGTTGAGCAACAATTTGTTCTCGGAATAAACCAATTTGCAGCTGGGGCCTGAAATGCTTTGAAGAAGATGAGTTTATACTTGCAGGCATTCTGCTTTCTGCTTATCTTGATTTGGCCTTGCAGATCTTAGTCCAGATTTATAGCTGAGTTCAGTCTTCAGCTTTAGGATGGGGAGGGAAAGCACTGTGCTTCCCAACAACATGTGAATGGGTGAGCTCTTCTCCAAAATCCTTCTCCTGTGAATTAAATAGAGCTTCTGGACTTATGTAATGCATGGGCCAGTGCGTGCTCATTTCTGGCCTTTCCATACTGCAGGATATAGGTGGAAGCTGCTATGAATTATTAATCTTTGTGCTTCAGTTCTGCACAATGAGAGAGTTTGAGGTTACAACCTCTGTTGGACAAGGTTGGAAACTTTGGACAAGAAACCTGTAGATGTTCTGTGAGGTTTATATTCATTTTAGTGCATCTATCGCAGAAGCCCTGCTGAACTTGTTTGTCTTTCAGGCCAACTATATAGGCTTTCTTTTTTTTAGTATGTGTGCTGCAGGTTGGGATTTGCTTTTCCTGGCTGTCTCCCCTTCAGCTCCCTTATTAATGCCCTTGCTTTAGCTTTTTGCTCTTGAATTCCCTTGAGTCCATTTTTGAGCTTTAAAACTAAGAACTGGGAGATCTCTGCTCATTTGCTTGAAGCTCAAATCAAGTAAAGCAACCCCTCTCCACAAGTTCATCATTGTTACAGAAATACAGTAAATCATGCTTGTGAGTTTTGAGTTTGCTAATGAAGAAAGCAAGACAATGTACGCTGCTAAATGGGTGTACTCATGTTAAAAGGCTCTTGATGGGAATCTGGGGCAGTGAAGTCACATAGCCCTAGTCTGGGTGCGGTCAAAATTGTGAACAGACATCGGGTTTAGATAAAACAGAGTTACAGCATTAGTGTGCTTTTACTGAAAGTTAGTAGCATGGATGTTGACCTTATGTTTGGCAAAAGTAGACTACCCAAAACAGGGATGCAAGGCAGATGGGGAATGCGATTTAATTAAAAAAGAAAATATTATGATATTCTGAGAACAAAGTGGTAAGATCTTCTGGCTGCGCAGGAATTTCTTTTGAGAAATGGAAGGCACTGAAAGGCTGGGCCGAGAGAGGACGGGATCTGAAATGCCCTTCTGCAGTGGGGAGGAAGAAGGACAATCCTGGGGTATCTGGCTGACAGCAGGGTTATCACTTTCCCTCTGGAGCAGGGTTGGCTGGAGAGCTTCCAAGCACATTTTTCCATAGGAGGGTGCCAGCTTTGCTGGAGCCCGGGTGCTTCTCAGAAGAGGGTTTGATCCCGGAGCGATAGCGGCGATGGCTCCCTGCCCGCCGGGGCCGGCGGCTGCTGGCACCCCCCGGCCCCCCTGTGCTGCCCACCTGTGCCTGCCCCGGGGCTCCCCCCGAGCTCCCCAGGTGCTGTGCCAGGAGCCTTGCACCAAGGAAACCTTGAAGGCACCAGGTGATGCAATGGGGAGGTGGGAGCCGAGCTCAGTAAACAAGAAAGGCCTTCACCCATCTGCGTTCCCATGCGTCTGGATTTCCCTCCATCCCTCAGGGATGTTTAGTGAAGACTCGGAGCCTGGGATTGCTGTCTCCCAGATCCTCCGCTCTTGGTGAGGAGTGAAGCCCTTTGAAGTGCTGCTGCAGGAAGGCAGGTTTTCGGGACCAGGGAAGCCTCATGGGAGGGAGAACAGCTGTGGAGTCCTCTCCCGGTGGGAATGACGTGACCTTGGATTCCTGCAGGGTGGGATAGGGCAACAGAAACCTCAGCCTGTTCCCCTGAGGTCTTGCAACCACGCTCTGCTCGCTGCCGTACGTCCGCTCCTGCTGGCCCTCACCCTGTCCGGGGATGAGCCTGCAGCTGCTCCCTGGCCCCACACGAGCAGGGGGGGCCATCGAACGGGTCTGTGCGGGGCAGCTGCAGCCCACGCCGGGCAAATAAACAAACAGGGGCTTTCCTGAGGGAGGGATTGCAGCTGCGGGGTCTCTCTCTGCTGCGGTTCCTTGCTACCCACGATTGATGCCTCTCTGGGGACTCAAGCAGATTGCTGAGTGGGCAGGAGTTGTGGAAACCAGGCAATTTAGGGGGCTTTTGTGTGGATTTGAGAGCCTCCAGATAGACACCTGCTTCTGAAAATATACACCAAGGGCGCCAGTGGGTGAAGGACGTGGGAAAGTATCTATGAGGTTAAGGATGTTTGAGGCTGCTGGCGCAGGGTGGGGTCCCTGAGTCATGTGGAGCCAAGGAGGAGACAGTCCTGGATGCAGGTACAAGGGTGACCTCCTTCCTCAACAGAGAGGTTCTCTGGTGGGTGATGGAGAGATGCCTCAGCTCAGGGAGGACCTCCCTTTCCACGGGGTTGCTCAGTAAAGCCATGGGCTGTGCTCACAGCATCAGCCTCCAGGCAGCAGCGTGGCTTTGTCACAGGCTCAGCCTTCCAGGGAAAGATCCCCTAACCTCTGGAGACCTGGTAGTCACCATCCACCTCCTGAATGACCTCTGTGAGCTGCAGAGAAGGCAGTACAGCCCACAGCCCTGATCCTCCAATCCATCATCCAGTCCTCTCCCTGTGCAAAACCTGCAAGCTGCCTGCCTGCCCTGGCTCTGGGGGTCTGTGGGGACCACAGGAAGCAGGTCTGGCTGCAGCTTCCAGGCCTTCATTTGTAAATAAGCACCTAGCTGCTATGGTAATGCTTATTTAATTTAGGCTAAGTATTTCTACAGCTGTTCTGGGGGAATCATGCTGCTTTGTGCTACATGTTAATTCTTGGCTTCTCACAGCTGCAGAAGTGTATTGGCCAGGCATAGTCCTCAGGACAGGTTCTGCTGCCTGGTACAGCGCAGCCCTGTGGGCTGTCCCTGCTCTGGGGTCATGGAAAATGCTGATTGCTCCCCCACGCAGCTCACACAAGACAACGACCAGTCCTGATCTGTGCTAGCAAAGCAGGTCCTAAGTTGTAGGTGACCCAAGGCATTCTGCAAGAAAAAGGATCCACTTCTTAGATATAGCTGTCTTTTCCTGCCCTCTGCCCAGTCACACCGTGTCTGAAAGCACACTGGGTTTTCCTGCCTTGATTATACAGCATTAAATCTCCACTTGCTTCTTATCTGGGCTTTGAGTGACCAGGGTGTGTCAGGATGCAGAAACCAAGGGGACAGGCACCTCTGAGCCCAGGGTTTATAGGCTGTTGGTAGAGGCAGATGGGTGGCAGGGAACTGCTGGGGGTGGTCCTTGCCTTGGAGCAACCACCAGAGCAGAGCTACTCCAAAGCTGGGCATGGCAGCCCTGCACGGTCCACCCTGTGCTCCATCGCCGCCAGTTCCTCTTCCTTAGAGGAGAGAGGACAATCCACAAAGACCCCATAGATCCCCTTGCTCCTCTCTGCAGTGCACTAAAGTCGTACTAGTCCCTGCACAGCTGAAACCTCTCCTAGCCATGGGATCGATAAGACTCCAAGGCTGAAATGCTGCCAAACCATCCTGCTGCAGCAGGTGGGCCCCGCTGGCGGGGAGGGGCTGCAACGAGTGCTCACAGCTCCCAGCGCTGGCTCCTCTGGTGCTGCAAGCAGCTGGGAAGCTGCTGCTGTTGGCCAAGTGTGATAAAAGTCTCCCTCCAGCCTCCCCTGGCCTGGGGTGGATTGGAAAGCCCAGCTTAGCTTGAACTGGGGATGTGGGCTCTCTCTGCAAAAAAGCAGGTTTTAAGGCGTGATGGACTGAAGTCAATTTTTTGTTGAGGATTTCAGGGCAGGCTTTGGGGGGCAGTGGGGTGTGTGGTGGTGCACCTCACCCCACTCCACCTCCCCTAGCCCTCAGGCCACACTATTTTTTGAGTGACTTCAAAACACTCATCTCACAACAGGCAGCTTGGCCATGGGCTCAAGCTTGCCATGGACCCAGCGTCATGTCAGGGGGCACAAAAATTTGTTCCAGGTGAGGCGGCACTGGGGCCAAGTGTACTATGGGCTCCAGGTCCTGCTGGGTCCAACCATGCTGCGGATCCAGCAGGTCCACGGCATGGTTGGACACACCATCATCTCGGGTCTGTGGCGTGCTTGGACCCAGCATCCTCTCAGGGGATGCATAATTTGGTCCTCAAGCACTGTGCCCCCTGAGATGATGCTGGGTCCGTGTCATGCTGAAACAAGCCCCACTCTGACAGGAGCCTTTGCGTGAGCTGCCACGCAATGTGTTTATGCCCTGCCTTTGTCTCTGACTTTTAAACACAGCAGCGAGGAGTAAACGCAGCGAGCTCGACCCAGGCTTTGTTATGACATTTTGTTGCAGGCAGGAGGCAAACTGCGGCTCCAATAACAAACACCCAGTGTTATGACACTTTTACCTTTCCAACTATTTATGTAAGCACAAATATTTTATTTTAGGGTTTGAGACACACCGTTAACATAAAGCAGTCTCATTCCTTTCAATACAGCCTGGTTTTCACTTGGGGAGCTGTTGTTTAATGAAAAGGTTAATTGTGTTTTATAGGGCTGTATTGCCTGCCTACCAGTTTCTGGCTTGGAAGGGGGTGAGGTGTGGCTCCTGGTGCTCTTGCCAGGTTATGGGCTACGAATACAGGCAGTTCCTAGGAAGAAAACAAAATGCATGACAAAAAGTGTTTCAGAAACCAGGGGGTTTTGTGGCACAAATCCATTCAGATGCTACAGAATTAATGTCATGTGAAATGATTTCCAACGAGGCTACCCCATGACAACACCCAGTGCAGTGGAAGATGAGAAGGGAGTTTCATGGAACATGGACTGTTTTCCGCTGAGCAGTAAACACGCTCAGCCTTTCCCTTCCATAGCTGCACCATGTCAAAGAAATCCTACGACTATTTTCCCCTCCTGAGATTGAATTAATTAACTTGAAATTTCTTAACGGCCCATAATGAGTGGGGAGAGCAGGAGGAACTGAAAGTTTAATCTTGACTTGTCAGCAAATTCCTCCTCCAGCAGCTGAAGGAGCAGCAGCCATGCACTTGCATAATGCCCTGGTGTGGCCGCCGGACTGTTTTGATTAAATGGATTCTGGGGGTTTAGGAAAACTACAAATTTTATAGCTATGGTGTTCTCTGAAAAAGTGATGTAAAACACCATAAAGCTGCCAAACCACCACTGCGGTGCGGGGATCCATGCTGGCCCCCTCTGCAGCAGGGACTGTCAGCCCCAGAAAATGCTGTTAAGAAAATAATTGAGATGGAATTGGCGGAAGGGCATGGGGAGAGGTTTGTGCCTTGCAAACTTTTGTTCCCTCTTTCTGAACATTTAATGCCTTTCAATCTGTGCCACTTAAAAGCCACATCTGAATTTGTCCTGGTGTTTGGATTAGACACAGTGAGCCAAGTGTTTCTCCGCAGCAGCATCACTCACAACATCAGTAATGGCATCGTACTTGGACTTCCCTTCTTCCATTGCAAGAAATTTAACACCAGCCCTGTACTGTGGTACTTACCCATTCTGCCTTCAGACTGGATTGAAGATGGATCTAGGGGAAAGCTACTATCTAAGCAGTGTGGTTTTAGGGCAACTCTTTGAAAGAAGGTGCTATTGACCCAAAATTTCATGTGGGGAGTCATCCTCTGCCCCATGTTCAACCTGTGTTGCCTCCTGGTTGCCCCAAGCAGTTGTACCCAGCCCCAGCTGCCTCTGAAGGGTGGACTTGTGCCTGGATCAGGATGGTAGATGCATGCCATGGTCCCCAGGTCACTCTGTGTCCCCTTACACCTATTTCAGTGGGCAGACCTTGCTTTGTTTGTTTGCTCAGGAGTGGGAAGATGACCTGGTGCCCTGCAGTAGCAACAGGCTGGAATATATAGTCATGATAGTGTCTGGCTGTAGGTTTTTGTCAGCTTCTCTGGTTGGAAAACCTCACAGGGTTTGGGCTGGATGGAGATGTTGGGAATGGTGTACCTTCCACCGTGAGGGGTGGTCCATCTCTGAGCTTTTAGGGAATGCTCTCTCTTTTGGCAAATTCTGATATATTTTCCTATGGATTGCAGAGATGAAATGCAGTTCAGGGTTCCTGGGGGATGTGAAAAACTTATTTCCTGAAATCAAATCGATTGCACTGAAATTACAGCTAAAATTACAGCCACTCTTTCTTGCAGCTAGTGCCAGATGGGTGTGTTGTGTACAACCGATGATTTTAGTGGCCAAGACCTGAGCATTTCAACATCGCAGACCCTGAAGAAGAGTCAAATTCAGAGCAGAAGGGGAGAAAATTGAGCCCTGTTCAGTGCCAAGAGGCAGCAGGGAGGACAGGCGCACACAGAAACAACGCTCTGGTCAGCACCACCACTGAACCATTTGTTTCACTCCTTCTTTTGTTCTTCTTTTGTTGTATTCCTTCTCCTTTTCATTGGATTGAAGCATTGGGGCAAAGTATTCAGTGGTGGCAGGTCATGTGGCATGGACCCAGGGGTATGTTCTCTCCAGGTGGAAGCTCAGCCATGGTCCCAAGCATGCCCTTGGCCCCAGCATCGTCTCAGGTCCATGGCACTCTTGGACCCAGCCCTGAGGTGGTGCTGGGTCCAAGCACGTTGCAGATCCAGCATCATCTCAGGTGGGGACAGGATTCATGTGAGGCAAAAACCGTGCTCTGAGTGAAGCTGATGGAAAAAATTTAGAATCAAAATACTGTTAAATTCCTCTAATGTATAAATGTGAGTTCTCTAAACTTGAAAGTTTAATTGATATTTTTTCTTCAAATAATGTACTAATGTTGAGTAATTTAAGCCATTTTACAGCAAAGGCAATAGAATAATTGCTAATGGCTTTCAGCTGAATGCATTTAAAGTCAGGTCGCAAATCTGAGCTGATTTAAAGACCAAGAGTCATTATTTTCTCTTGAAAAATAATTAGATAACAATGGTAATTAGAAGATGGGATTCAAAGGAAAGTTGGGATTTGAGTATAAGGCTTGGAAGAGCAACAGACCTGATGAAGAAAAATTGTGACCAACTATCCTGTGGAGTGATCGAGGAGAGCGAAAAAAGGAAACAGAAATCTTGATATTAGAAACTTGAATTATGTTCATGTGCTTTACCCAGGGAAAATAGAAGGGGTTTTTTAGTGCCACAATACAGAGATCGGGCTGGTGCAAGGTTTTTTGGCTGCAGCTTCCATCTATTCATAGTCTGGAAAGTGGTGTGAATGTAGGATGATGGGTGCTTTGGCTGGAAGATCCTGTGGGGACATTGTGACATGCAGAGCAGTGCAGACTGGCAGGGGAGCACTAGAGGTGGTGACAAGGTGAAGCTTGAAAATAACTCCAAGCTGAGGAGAAATACATGCCCCCGAATATTTGTGTGGGTGTTATCAGAGCAAATAAACCTCATGCTTTTTGAAAGAACAATTTATTGATACTTCAGACAAGCTGGGACTCCTGCCCCAAGTTGCTGTAGGGACAAGTTATTGTTGTATGTGTTTGTTTTCCTACTGCTGGCTCAGGAATTTGTTGGCTTTGGGAGCTGGCAGGTGTCTGTCCTCAGGTTGCTGCACGACCACACGTGTGTCACTGAAGCAGCATTCAGCTGTGTCACTGAGCACTGCCACATCTGCTGCCTGTCCTTGCCTTTGCCACAGGGGAAAGCATTGAAGCTTTGCAGCAGGCAGATCCATGCACATCATCTCTAAAACTGCTCTACATGATAATTCCAAGATGCAACATGTGTCCAGTCTTGGGCCTGAGGGATAATTCAGGATATTCATACTTGTCTCAGTTGCAGTTGTCTCCTGAAGCCAACGGGGGCTTCGTTTTCAGTGACATCTCAAAGTAGTGGCCTCCATGTCCCAGTGACGAGGCTGCATGAAGCTGTGCCTTCTGCTGTCCTCAGGACTGGTCTTGCTCTGGTAGTTCTGGAGTCATGGAAGAAGGAATAGAGGAATTCCTTGTCAGCTTTCTTCAAATAATAGAAAGTGGATTCCTCTGTCTCCTCTTTTTTTGTTTCCTTTTAAGGTAACTTGTTCTGGCTCTTCAGAGGAGAACTTATTTCTTGCCTCAATGTTTGCTCAGCTTCTCTGAACCCTTCCTTTCCCTGTGTCCTCCAGGATGGAGTGTCCTGTAGTGGAGTGCCACACTCCTGCTTGTGTCTGTATTGCTCTCCACAATGGAATGTCACTGCAGTGTGTTGTTCACCATCCAGCTGAGCTCTCCCCTGTCCCCTCTGCTCTCACACTGTTGGTCGCTGCCTGCTCCGTCCTGGGATTTGAGCACCTTCCAGCCTGTACAGCTGCCTCTGCCAGCACTGAACCTTGATTGCTATTGCTCTGTTTGCTTAAGGTGATAGTCCTGCGTCTGGAGTGTGGCTGTTTGGGAGATTTTACACATCCCAGCCTGCCTTCTGCTGTAATTTATCTCTTTTCTTCCACCAGCCACCACATGTGGCATGTGGAGGTATGATCTGTTAACACAAACCTGCACTGAGCTTTATCAGCATCACCCAGGAAGTGCCATGGGTAGTTTTGCTGTGACTCCCAGGCCTATGGCTTCTTTCTGGCAGTTCAGGAGTGCTCACAAAGCATTCTTGCAGCCCTTCATTGCAGTTCTCATGGGCTTTCTTCAGGCTTTATGTCTCCTGGCAGAAGATCCTTCCTCACTGGATCCCATCTGTTCAGCATCCCCAGCTGAAGCAACTTTCATTAAGGTCTTGTTCCTTGCAGATTCCCTTTTGGAAGCTTCTGTTCTCCATCAGACTTTGGCAGTCTTCATCCTGATGTCATTGGAGCAGCTCATCATCTGAAGTCATGGCTACTCTTCATTTTCTTTCCCTTGCCCTGTCCCTTGCTCCTCAGGATTCTCAAGGCATGAGATAAGGAGAAACCAAAGAGCAAACAAGGCTGCCGGTGGACTTTTAAGATCCCTTTGTCTTGGGAAAGGCCCTGGGTCTTGCTCTGTGCTGTTTTCTTTGCTGTCACCCAGCTTTCCACTACACTCTAGCATGGGAACAGTTCAGCAGCATAAATAGCAAACAGGTTCATGTGCCTAAGCACTTCCAGATGCCTGAGCAGGTAATGCTTTGAAATGTCTTTTAAATGAGTGCTGAGTTTTGACCTGCAGGATAAATGCTGGCTGGCACGACACAAATAATACCAATCTTGAAAATTATCCCAAATTATCCCCACCAGTCATAATGGTGGTAACAGCTCAGAGACCTGCCCCTCTGAGGGGTGATTTCCTGCCAGGATACTGTAGAGCCCTGCAGTGACTGTCATTGACTTGTACCTTAAATTACCATGTCTGTGCTAATTGTCCCTGCTTCCTCAGGAGGTCTAAACACAAAACTGATTTTTAATTTATTATCTGTTCATACATCCACGCTCAGCCATGTCCAGTTTCTGTCCTCTCACACTGGTCCTAAGGAGCAGAGTGCTGCATGCTCAGGATTGCTCACACAGAGCCTTTTCCTTTGGTTCACTTTCCTCACGCAGGGATTTTGCAGCTGGTCTCTGCAGGATAGAGGTGTCCTTTTCCCCTCCTTCTCCCTCTCATTACACCACCTGTTTTTGATGAGGATGGTGCTTCTCTTACTGCAAGAGCAGCACTACCAAAGGACTAATATATCTAGATGCTTACATATCTCCATTATGACTGTAGGCTCCTGCTGTCCAAACAGCTTAGATGGCCCCAGTACATTTAGGAAAATATTTAGGACAGGTTGTGTTTTGTGTCCTTTTAGGAAGAAAAGTCTTTGTAACCACTCACACTTGAACATAGGCTGTAAATCAGAGCAGATCAAGCTCATACTGGTGTGAAAATATTCCTTTTGCCTATGAAATGGGGGAGAGGAGGTGGAGGTGAAAACCCGAATCCCACTCCTGGATCCTTCTGGAGGACTTTTCATCCTTAGAAATCTTGGCATCAAACTCCCTGACTTCTTCAAATCCAATGAGCTCATGAGAGATGATTTCTATAGAAATTCTCATTATCTACAGGCTCAAACAATTCCCCTCTGTGTTTTTTTTTTTTTTTTCTGAGAATGAGTATTTCATCTTCCACAGGAGAGAAATTAATAGGCAAAAATCCTGAGGTCTGCGTGTGGGATAAACCAGTGAGTTGGACCATACTCCATAGTATCTCACAGCACAATCAAATTGTATTTCTGGTAACTGTTTACAAATGCTTGTACCTTGGAAACTCTGCTATATGTGGGCAAGGAATTAAACTACTAGTTGAAAATTATTATAGGGGGATCGTTTTACTTTGTGCTGAGTGATAACAAACATCCAACAGAAATTTAGAGCCCTTCCTTTCTCTGGCTGTTAACATTTAAAATTTAATACTAAAATAAAATATTAAATGCATTATTCTCCCTTTACTGCATTTTGTCTGCTCCCACTTTCTCCTCCAATAGCTGTAGGAGACCTTTCCTAATCTTTCCAATTAACTCGGTATTTCCTGCAAGGCTGACACTGAAGAGGGTAAGAAAGGAGTGTAAAGCGAGGAAAGACATCTGTCAACTATTGGAAATACTTTCCGTGTTAGAAATTGAAGGGAGCCCACACTGAAGCCAGATGATCCGAGGAGAAGAACAATTGCAGCGTTGGCTTGAAAAGAATGTGGGTGATTTGTTATAGCTGTCCTCGCAGTAGGCACCTGGTTGTCATGTTCATGTGAGAATACCTTGGAGATATGCTAAACACATATCCTGTTCCCATCAGGAGTGCTGAAGGGCCAGAACAGGCAAGGTTTGACTTGCATTTTCTGAAAGACATAAATTATCATTTGTTCCTAAATCTCCGTCTTTTCAAATCCTTCTCATTCCTCTCTGCTGTCCTGCGACTAATTCAAAGCAATCTGTGAAGAGTTTCTGTGTTGAGTAGGCAGCTTAAAGTGTGTTTTATCAACTATGGAGACTCCTGACTCACCCTTTTTGGGGGTGAGGCTGTGTGCAGAAGGGTTGTGGTGGTCTGGTTTTGACTATGGGCTTTGTATAATAGGTCAGTAGAGACCTGTTTTGCTCATGCTGCAGTAAAAATGTGAAACGTTTTATGGGGAGGAGAGACCCAGCATTTCAGCTGATCTGACACACAAACTTTTGGATTGTTTTTTGCTTGCTTTACTTTTTGATTTATTCTGAAGGCTGAAAATGGCTCCAGTGTAGCCTGAAAACGAGCTGGAACAACAGTTCAGCTTTGTGAGCCAGGACATGTCCTAACAGGAGAAAAGGACTGCAGACTTCCAGGGCTCTCTCACTTCTCTTCTTCTTGCCCGACCCAAAGTAAATTAATTCTAGATGCACAGAGAAGAACCAGCTTCGTCCTTGTAAAAGAAAAAGCGATTTAATTGTGATAGTTTCTGCACCACTTGGTGTCCTCCTCCCTTCCCTCGTCTGATCAAAGCCCAGCTTGTCAGCAGTCCCTCCCCATCCCCATCTGCAAAAAGAGACCTATGAAATAGTCAGCTCAAGATGTGGCCACAGTAGTTTGACATTATACTCTTGTGTTCTCCTGCACTTCATCTCCCTCATTGTGCCAGGCTCCAGGAAACCAGAAGAAAGTTCTGTGAACAGCTGGATTAGTTTTAAGGGCAGAGAGTATCACAAGATCAACAACTGGAAGTTTACATTTCATGAATCATGGGATTTACCAGTCACCCTGGCAACAGGCCCAATAGCTTTTTTTCCAAAATGGCCTGCCAGCGGAGACGTCAAGGGATGGAGACTGCGTTAGCAGCTCCTTTGTTATCTTTGTGCTTAGTCATGATGATTGAATCTGAGGATGTTCATTTCTAAAACAAATTCACACCAGTCCTTCCTCCCTGAATTTTAGCAGTGGATGTCACTGTGGAATGAGAAAAGGAGAACTCTGGAGGTCACTGCTGCATGTTTAGGTCCATCAGAGCAGCTTGTGCTCTGGATCTCATAGAAAAAGGACTGCCTTGCCTGAGGGTGCCCAGCAGCACCTCAAAGGCATCTGGCTTGAGAGTATGAAAAGGTCTGGAGTTATCTCTGAAAGGAGCACCACATTTCTGTAGGTGTGTCCTCCCCTGCTGGCTTTAACACAGAGGGACCTATTTCAAATAGAAACTCTCTATTACAACTGTTCAACATATTCTCCTTCCAAGGGTCAAGCTTGTCATCTTCTGGGCATTTTCCTTCTTGAGTTGTGTCTCTCTGGCACTTAATAGGGATGGACCCAGCCAAGGGCAGGAATTGATGTAGGGCTTATGTCAATGCACTGTGGGTCACATTGAGCAGGAAACCTGCTCCAGCCCATGCCTGGATAAGGCCCTGTGTCCATCACGAGCAATAGACCCATCCAACTGCATCATTCATCTTACAAATGTTTCACCTCTTCCTGTGAATGTTGCCTTTCTTCAGTGTGTTGACCACAGTTGGTTATGCTGGCCCGTACTGTTTGGTGGGACTTCCTGGCCACCACCACTTTCAGTCCCTGCCTTCATCCTTGGGATTTCAACTCCTCCCTCCCTGCCTCGCACGTCTCCCAGGTCCAGCCTCATGACATATGTGCTATTTGCAGAAAATGTTTGCCAAGACCAGGTGGTTGAAAGTAAAAATGCCAACAGATCTGCCTTTTGTAACTGTGCAAGCAGCTTGTTGAAATTAGTCACAGGCTGAGCTGCAGTACATCTGTGCTGTCAGCCGTCCAGAGAGCCATTGACACCGCCCGCCCCGACGGGAGCTGTGTTCCAGCGCCGATCTGCAGGGCTGCGCGAGCGCACGCTGAAGTCATTCTCAGAGCCTTTTCCCCACTCCTCCAGTCCACAAACCTTTGCCCAAATTTAGCCACGAGCCTCCTTCTAAATGCATAAACACTCGTGTGTACTGAGGTTCAGATACCCGCAGACAGAGCAACCCAAAACAAAACCTGGGAAATCTCGACAATGGCATTTGCTTTAGAAGAATTTGTACTTGGCTGTTCTGAGAACTTTATTTGGTTTTCATTTAGTTGAGCAAGGACTGTGATTTCCAAGGCCTTTTGGGGTGTGAGGTACCTTCCTGTTATTGGAGGATTTATTAAATTTGTGCCCACCTCCCATTTTCTGCTTGAAAATCTGAAAAGCAAAATTCCTGTCTCTCTGCTGTTATATGGCTGGAAAGCACCAAATCAGCTGGTAATTAATAACTATTCCCAGTGTTGAGCAAGAGTCATCTGTTCCCACTTTCTGTGTGGCACCCAGCACCAAGAACCTTTGGGAACAGCACCACAGTAATCTCATCACGTGGGGCTGAGATGGCAGCGCTGTGCCTCAAACACTCCTCTTCCCCACCGGGGGCTGCCTTTGATGCACGTCCAAAAATACGGCTTGAATTGGCTTCTTCGGATCCATCGTGCTTAACTGCTCTGTCAACATGCCCCACTGTACAAATGCATGAGCAGTTTGCATGTCTGTCCTGGAGCCAAAGCTCTCATATTTCTGCGTGTCCTACCTCCGATGACTTCTGCCGACGTGCTTTAACCGATGCCTGTGCTCCTCCTGTCCCACATCCCTGCTCCCACCTCTGGGCACGTGGCCCCAGCCTGCTCAGCTTGAGAATTGCTGCTCCTTGCCCTGAACACAGAAACATGAGGGGTTTATTCTCCCCTCCTTAAAACAGCGATTCTCATGAGTTTGACCAAGTTTTCTTGCACCAGCAACAGACCTCGCAGTCCCTGCTGGGTGGGGAAGGGGAAAAGGTTGCTCTGGCTTTGCCCGTTTCTGGGCACATTTGGTGCTGACTTCTAAGCATTTTGCACACAATTCCCTGCCTGTGTGAAAGCCCGACATTGTGCTGGGAGGCCACGAACACAGGACCTTTGTGCTCAGGGTATTATGCTTTTCCCGCGCACATGCTCTCTGCTCACACACGCCGTCTGGCCAGCCCTGCGAGCTGGGTCTCTTGCATACCACGCTTTCCTATGGAATTTGGATTCAAATGTGAAAATTCTCTGCCACACAATAAAAGTGGCATTTCCATGCCCTTTAGCACATCAGTCTTTTCTTGTGAATAGAGTCCTGAGTTCTTTGGCTTTTGCCGTATGGAACAATTGATCCCTTCAGTTCACTTGCCAACAGTAATCGGTTTCTTCTAGCCATAAATTTTAGCCATTCTTTTTTTTATTTTTTCCCTTTTTTGGGGGGCATGGCGGGGAATAAAGTAATAAAAAGAGACAACCATAAAGTAGGCAGCTGTTGCTAGTCAGATCTTAGTCTGGGAAAGAAGCAGAGCAAATATCAGCCTGGCTTTTACCTGCTGCTGTTTGCTGATGTTTAGCTATCAGGACAGGTTGCTTTACTATGGGTCCCACTTCCAAGGCTCCTGCTTCCTCTGTAATGATTGGCCATGTAGGGTCTTGCTGTATTTAAACTACAGGAGTAACCAGTTTGAAGCACCCTGTGGACTTTAGTGGTTGTAGGAGGAAGTCAGGTAACAGAATTTAAGTGGGCAAAGCAATAGTGAGGCAACTTTTTTAGGATGGAAATTTTGGATTCATCAGTTTTCTATCTGGTGTCATTATTAGTTTGCTTGTTCTCTGACTTGCATCAACAGGCTGCTTGCACGTTTTACCAAGGCTTTCCTTTTCTGTTCATTGCAGTATCTGCTCAGGGCTCTTTGCTCTGTTTTTCACAGTGAGCTGCTGGCTTCATGCTGGGTGGCACTGGAGAGGCTCTCCAGAGCACCACGGCATCCTAATGCCAACCCCTGCAAAATCCCCCTCTCCTCTCCTGTCCTGAGGACCACATGTGTGTTTTGCTTTCCTTCTGTCTGGAGCTGAGGCAAAAAGGGATGGGAAACGCCAAGGAAAACAGTTCCCCCCTCCTGTCCGACATGAGTGCCACAGAGCTTGCTTTATAGCTTAAACCTAGAGTGTGTCTTGAGAATGGGTTTATTTGAAATACATTTGTCCTGGAGGCAGATTTTTTATCCATATGGCTCAGTACAGTAAGAGTTGTCTCACGCTTCTCTGGTGGTTTACAGTAAACTGGGAGCACCTGCCTCTGCTGGGCTTGGGAAGGGCTGAGTGGCTTTGAAATTGCTGATAAAACTGTTCTGAGGGAACTTGATCTTACTCAGTTTCCTTCCTGTGCCTGCTCGCTGCTCCACGCTGCTGGTATCAGAGGAGGAGGGTGGGGGCCTCTGTCGTGAGCAGCTTATTAGAGGAAACACATCAGATTTAGGGTCCAATCCCTTGGAATTACAAAAGAAAACCTCCTGCAGCTCTGGGAGGGTGGAACATCCTACTTGAGACCAACCTGCGCCTCTGCAGCTGCTGCTGCTGCTCCAGTGACAGGAGGCAATAAATGGATATGTGATGGGGCCTGGGTGTGCTGTGTGACTTGCAGAGAACCAGAAAACCCTCCAGCAGAAAGAGCTGCTCCTTCCCCTGCAGTTGAGGATCTGCAGACATTTGCTTTCTCCCCAGCAGGATTCTGATTCCTACAAAGTTCTTCCAAAACTGATGTCATCTGAGCAGAGACCTGCCAGATTTTCTGACCTCTTTGACGTGCTCCCAATATCCACATTCCCTGGGGACTCTGTGAGATGACGTGTGCCATGGCCAAAGGCCGTGGGGCTGCTGGCCCTCGAGCAGGGTGCTCGGTTCACAGGCTGCCCTGGGAGAGCCAGCCCCAAAATCCACACTCCAGCTCCCCCCTCTAGCCTGGCTGAATCCCTCCCACTGAAACCACTTTGTTTCTTTAATAACCCTCTACAACTAGATTTTGATTTTGTAGAGAGCTTAGGTTCCTTCCCACCATCCCCACTGAGGATTGGAAAGAAAATATATGTATTTTAAACCCCCTAGATTTGGCAGAATCAGCTCTTTCCAGTGCTGTCCCTGCCCGCTGGGTTTGCACATCCTGTGCCAACATCCAACTGCAGCACAGCCACAATATCACCTTGTTTCCATTGGTACAGTATGAGGCATTTTTTTAAAATCTTGGATAAACCAGGACCACCAAGGAAGTCTGTAGTTATGAATATGTCATTAGATGCTTTCTCTTGAGGAGGTATCCATTTCAGTGCCTTGTGGAACCATGGGTCTTATCTTCCACCTTAAATACTGCGCTGGTGTTTGCAGCAATGTTGGATGTCCCCCGGAGTCCCCCTGGCACCACCAGCCTCGCTTAAGGAAGGTGGATGGTTCTTAAACACAAGTCTGAAGCAGCTGGACCAGCCAGCATGAGGGGTGAGTCTGAAAAGCATCACCTGAGGCCAAACACATCTCTGAGGCGCTGGGGTTTCAAAAAAAACATTGGTTTTTGTGTGGATATTTCATGCACAAAAGCAGAATTTGAGACCCTGTTTCAGAATCCTGTTCCAGATCTTGACAGGTTGGAGCCACCTTGACTGAGCAGTGGCTTTCCACCTTCAGCTGCACGAAGTCTGGAGCATGGCCTTGAATCAAGATGAGCTTTTTTTGTCCATACCAGGCATTTGCCTGTGTGTGAGGCTTCTGACCATGTTTGTGCAGTGTCTGTTTTGAGAAGAGACCTGCTCAGATGGATCACCAAAATGCTGCTGACACCCGGAGAAGATTAACAAACTCAAGGAAAGGCCAGAAATGATATATACTAGTCACATTCTTGTCATGACCAGTTAAAAAAAATAAATACACATAACCGTCAGTCCACCACAACTGAACACAGTTGTATTATCTGCTCCACTTTCTGATTTATTTGTTAGAGTAGAGCAATGCACTTATGTTCCGTACAGCTCAGAGCTGCTCTTTCATGGGCAGCAGAAATGCTTACGCATTCCAGTAGTTAAATGATGCAATATCCAGGTGGATATTTAATGGCCCATGACAAATCTGGAATGACACAGCAGACACCATAAATATCTTCACTCGAACAGATAGAACAAAACCTTTCTTATGAAAGCTGTTCCAAATATTTTCCACGTGCTGGCCATGCTTTTAAAGCACCCTTTAAGAACAGCCCAGGGAATCGTCCCTGTCCTCCATGCAGCCTGGTCCTTTCTGAGCTTTCTGAGGATGCGAAACCCTTGGTACTGCAAGAAATGGAGGAAGTCTCTTTCCTATCAAACAGATATTTCTTGGCATTTCTTTAACACTCATTAAAAAACTTGCAGAAGTTCATTCAGGTGAATGTGCCCAATTTGTTCAGTGAGACTCCTCAAGCTTATGAGCAATATGAGTGTTTACATAATCCTAGAGGTTTCTTAAGCATCTGCTTCTGTCTGTAGGTAGGTGCTGTTTCAGTTAGGGCAAGGTGCTGCAGGATGTCAAGGTTGGCAGTCACTCCTGGTGCTGCTGTGGGCACTCTTGTGTCACCAGAGTCCATCAGCAAGGAGATGTTGTCCTGCAGGTACAAGACAGACACGAGCAGTGCCCACACTGATGTGCCTGAGCATCTTCTCTGAGCCTTGTCACCATCAGGATGCATATGAGATGCTGAAAGGGGGCTGGTGAATCTTCAAAGTGAAGGACACAGTTTTAAAATTAGGTTTTGAGAGATCTGGAGCTCTTGTGAACCGAGGCTGAACTTGTTGAATCTTTTCTACTAAAACTTTTTAAAAACCCTCACGCTTCATTTTGCCATCCTTCAGATCTGAGTGTATTCTAGATCAGAATTAAAAAGCAATTTTGAAAAGAGAAATTTTTTTTTCAAAAATAAGCCTGAGTAACCCAAAAGTGATGCAGACTGTTTTACTTTGAATGAAGAAAAACCATGTTATACATTGAAGACTTTATCTGAAATTTTTCAGAGGGTAAGGAGGAGACATGAGTGTTTTCCTGAAACATTCCTTTTTTAAGATTAATAGGTATTTTTATGCTATTTTATTTAGTCACTCATTGACTTAAAAACTCTTGATTTTCTTGGCTCCCTTACTAAAACAGTGTCGTGGCATCCTCAGTTTGACACTTGGCTTATGGAGATGTTATCTCCAAGTGCCTGTACCCACCCCCACCACTGGCACAGATGGACAATGGTTGGCTTGTTGTCAAGCCCATCTGAAAATTCGGATCTTAAAGAGGAAAAAAAAGAGGGTGAAGGGCAGAGCAGGGTGAGGGTTTGGAGTGGTCAGATCCTGCTGGCCACAGTTACCAGGGCAGAGCTGTGATGGTCCCAGGGACCCTGCTAAAGGGATGGAGATTGGTCAGTCCCTGGAAGACACCTTGAGCACTGAGGTCCCAAGAAACGAAGGAAGATTTTAGGGAAGTTTTGGCATTGCTTTACATAGGATTTGATCCCTTGTGGAGTGCGTGGCAGAGCCCATATGGAACTGTTCCCAAACAGGCTATAAAGATCCAGAAGAATGTATCTACTGCTACTGTCCTTGTTTATGGTCTTTTTTTTTTGTGTGCTTCTTTCCAAAACATTTAGAAAGCAGTAGGATTTCATTACTGATACATGCGTGCCTCAGAGGCAGCTACTGAGTCTAGTGAAAACATCGTTGCCTCTTGGAGGGTAAGCCAATAAGGTATTAACTAACCCCTCGGGTTTAACATGCTGGTACAAGGTACCTCGGAGCCATTTTTCAAGACAGCCAAGTCTCAAGTGCAGCACTCTCAGCTTAAGGGGCTGTACACAAATACAGCCTGTGCACACCTCACCTCCCTAGAAATGCTCTTTATTTGTCTAAATACATCCTTTATTCATAAACACTGAGGAACTTGTCAATTTGTCATGGTCTCTATATGCCCTTCTCCTCCCTGCAGTTAAATCCTTGTTACAGGCTAACACAACTGATCTTTATCTGTTCTTAACCACTTACCCTTTCTGATGTTTTGCAGTTGCTTTTACTGATACTCGTGTTTATTTCTGTTTAATCTCCAGTGTCAAAGCACTAGAAATCTCTCTTGGTCTTGAGTTATGGGACACTTGTCTCTACCACAAATGAATAAATGATGTAATCACAGCTGCATCTTGAGCTAGCCGTAGGATACCTCCACAGTGCTCTCCAGACACGACCACGTTGCATTTGCCCTGCAAAAATCCGTGTGCTCAGGCCAAGCATCAAAGAGAACCTTGCAGATGTACATGTGGACATGTACAATTGCTCCATCCAGCCACAGTTTAGTGACTGCTCCAAGCAGGACGTGCCCTGGGTTCCCAGGAGCTGGGTCTATCCGATGGCAGATCTCCATTTGGAGTCATAGGGAGAATGCTCTGGCCACTGCTCAGCCTCCCCAGCATCGATGTTTTAATGTTTCACTCTATTGTATGGAAATGTTTGTGTTGCTCTATGAAACACTGAGGATTCTTTTTTTTTATTATTTTTGTAAACGTAGACAAAACAACCCTGTTTTCCATGAGCTCATTCTACGAAACACGAGACGTATTTCAAGTGCTTTCCCCCCAAGATCTAGACTGAAGCAGATGCTCACTTGGAAAATTTAAGCCTCGATAGCTGGATTTTGGCAACAGCAACTGAAAAAAGTGTCTTGTCAGTGAAAGCATCTGACAGCCGTAACCATTGAAAAGTGCTACATAAAATAAACGCAGGAAAATAATTTAGTTTGCAGGGCAGGATGTGCAGATGAATGAATGGGGAAGGATATCTTCAGGCATGTGGTTTTCTCCTTGTTTTTGGACTGTGTACAATCTCCCACTGGCCAGTGGGGCTGGGGACCACTGGGATGGCCCAGCTGCAACCAAGCCACGCTCTTGTTATTCGGGGAAGCATTAGCAGAGATCACAGTGACTCACAGCCCAGACCTTGGCTTGGCCAGCATCCCGTGTGTTCCATCTCTGCTGTGGTGAGCCGCCACTCGCTTCTCCTCATCTTCCTTGAAAACATCATTTCCCACAAAACCATCCAAGCGTGCAGATGTGGAGTTGTCTGTGTGCAGGGTCTGCAGCAAGGGCAGGCTGGGCACTGGCAGAGGCTGACCCCAGCCAGGGGAGCTCCTCTGGAGTGAGATTTGATACCAACCTGCCCTCTTTAAGCACAACTAGGAGAGATGCTCAGACTTCCCTGGCCCCTCTGGACCAGCACAAAAGCACTAGGGAGAGTGGCCTGACCTAATTTAAGAGATTTTTTTTTCCTACTCCCCTAAATTCACTGATGACTTCCTTTGCTCATCTTTCTGTTTTCCTTCTCTCCCCTTTCCCCATCAGTAACAGCATGGCCTCTTCCTGGGGCATGTCTGACTGCTGGGAAGGCTTGAATTTCCATTACTAATGTCCATCATGTCTTTGTCAAGTCCACTACACAATTATCCCTTTGTATTCCCAAAGTGTTAAATTGCATTTATTATACAGGACACTAAGGGAAAATTGGCTAAGCTGTTGATGGATAATTGTGTTTCTTATATTTTCCCATTTTTAATTCTGTAGAAAAGATTTGTTTGGTGAAAAGATCTCTGCATCTTTATCCAGTTTTCCCCCCACTGTGATGGAGCTGTGCTCTCATTACTCATTCAGTTTTTATCTTTTATGGCAATGAATTTAGGGGGTTTTTGGCCATGAACTCATTTGTTCTCTCTTTGCCCTGATTAGCTCACATTTGCTTTTCCTTCTCTTCCTTCAAGAACATCTTTTCCTACAAAAAGCTTCATGTGTTTATCTTTAAGGCATTTATTTGTAAACCACCACCAGTCCTTTGTACTTAATCCAAAGGAAAAATCCCCAGTATCTCCAGGAGCTGTTTGCAATCTGACCACAAAATGGGATCCTGTATGTGGAGGGTGTCTGTATGTAGGTTAGAACCGTTCTCCTGGATTAGACCAAAGCTTAGTCCCGCCTCGTGTTCGGGAATGTGGAGCAGATGCTGAGAGAAGAAGCCTAAGGACAAGGCAAGAATGTCCTGATACCACCCCTGACATTGTTTTGATCGATGGCTGTCGATGGCTTGGGGACTTCCCACGCTGGAGGTTGTGTTGCCTGTTGGTATTTAATGTTCGTGTCTCTAATCCCAGTTAAACACTGTGTTTAGTAACATTTGTCTGTGTGGTGGCTCACAAAGCCTTCTGTAAGTGGCTTTTTTATTTTCGTTAGCAAAATACTTTTGGGTTCCATAAAACGTTTTCCTTAAAAAAACAAACAGAATAAATCCTGGTAATCTATCAAATTTAGCACTGTAAAAATCACAGCCATTCCCAAGCCAACCCCATTGTCTTGGGCTCGGCTCAGACTCTCTGACAGCTTCCCTGTGCAATGGGAGCTTCCTGGGGTGCAGGGAACTTTGGGCAAACCATGCACGTCTCAAGGTTGTGACTTCTCCATGCAGAAGTGAGTCTACGTGTGCGAAACCTCCCCAGGGTGGAGTGACTTCAACAGCACTTGGCTGGAGTTTTTCCAAGAAAACTGATTTTCCTAGGTGCTCTTCATATGCCCTGAATTGGAAGTGTTGCCATAATTTGCAGCGGTTTGGGTGTTCCTGGGGTGACCACGCTGCTTGTTGTGCTGTCTAGAGACTCATTTTGCTCAAGGGCTTGTCTGTGTCACCAAACAGACCATCACCAAACAGACCATCACTGCATCCTGATGCTCACAACTTCTCTTTGTGCTGTAGAGAGGGGGATGGTGTCCGCCCCTCTGCACCTCCTGGTATTTTCTGGACAGAGATATTCTTAGAGGGAAACAAACCCCATTTTTGGTGCATGCTCCTTATAGAAGCTCTTCAGCCTAAGAATTTTTTTCCAGGCTGGGATTCATTTCTCCTTGATGTATCAGTTTGTATTCCTCTCCCAAGCAAAATCATAGAATCATTTAGGTTTGAAAAGGCTTCTAAGATCTTTGAGTCCAACCACTAACCTAATGCTGCCTTCTGGTTTTGACTCTTCCCCCTGCATCATCTTTCTCCCTTTAAGCACTTTCAGGGTGATTTTTTTGGAGTGGGTCCTCTGCTGTTTTCATTTCTCTGACCTTTGGCACAGCAAAAATCTCTGTGCACCTTTTTTACTTAACCCTGCACACTTGGAACCACATCTCCCACAGCTGTAAGTCTCCCTATGAGTGACTGGCTGGGATTGTCCCATATCTGGAAGCCTGTCCCCAGCCTCAAAGGCTGTCTGTGAATGTTTGGGAATCAGGGTACGAGCGGGATGCAACTCTACTCATCTGTCTGAGCCTGATGGGATTTGAAACTGCTCTGATGTCCTCTGCATCCGTCTGTCCATCCACAGCTGGGAGGTGGGCTCTGCCAGGGGCTCAAATGCAGCGCAGAGCCAGAAAAACTCTGCTCTGAGCACTTGGGCAAGAGCCTGTTTTACGAACTTGCCTGGGTGCCTTGGCAGTAGTGGTTGTTTTCCAACCCGAAGCAAGCCATCAGGGCAACAGATGATGTTTACTTCGTGTGACATAATACTCAAGTCAAATATTATTTAGTAGCGCTTTCTTTCATGTCCTGACAACTCTTAAACTGCCTCTGTATGACAAAAAGCTGTCGAACAACTTTTTGCAGTTTTGCCTTGTTTTGTGTGCAGAGTGAATATTTGTCTTTTCTTTGGCCAAGTCAGACTGATCCCAGCAGAGCTACATCAGGTCAGACTGAAGCCATTTGCCTTCAGTTTTAGTAGAACAAGTTTATCATGTCCCTCAAAAGAGATTGGAAAAAGCTCCAGTGGGTTTTGGACTGGCTTTAAGGTCAGCTAAATCACTTGGTGAAGTGGGAGAGATTAATGAAATGTCAGCAGTGGATGACAGGGAAAAACATCTCAGTTTATGACCCAAAAAAAAGTGTCAGTGCTTTCCAGCTTTCAGGTCCTGCTCCCACCAACATCCTTCACTGGGCACTGCTGCCCTTGTGCCTGGTCAGGACTATGCAGATGTCTGGTGCAGATGAGCACTGCTGACCCCTGGTACCTGGGAAGGGTCACTGACTCCTTTGGTGTGTCCAGCATTGAGGCAGCTGATGACTGGTGAGGGTTCTGGAGTCTGCCTGAGCCCTTTGCTTCATCCTTGAGCAGAGGGGAGTCTGCCTGGTGGGTTGCTGTCAGCTATTTTATTTCTGTGAAATAATATGATAAAGGCACTGTGTGTGAGCTCCAGCAAGCTCTAAGCCAGAGCTGTGGCAATTATAACCCAGCAGCATCTTCGGGACCAACCCCAAACTGTGTCCTCACATCCATGTCAGAGAACATTGAGGTGGTGCTGTGCAGAGACAGCACCACCTCCTTACAGCAGTGGCTGGTTTATTAACCTCTGGAAAGCCGAATTTTCACAAGGAATTGACACATTTTAAGGACATGACCTGGCATCTTGCAATATCACAAGTTGGCTGAATTTATAGAGCCTTTCCTGCTAAAGCTTTGTGGATCCAACAACCCAAACGCCCTGGCAGTGTGGTAGCCATGATGTAATGGATGTACTATTTAATTTTTATAGTGTGCTTAGACATATTTTACTGACATGTTCACTGCAGCAAGCAAACGCTCTCTGTCTTGATGAAGGTGTTTCTTTGGAGATGGTATTTCAGGTGACTGAAACTGCCAGAGGGAAGCGTGTCTGTACTTCACCCACAACAGACTTTCTCTTTCAGAGTCAACAAGACTCCCATGAACAAGGTAGAAATATACAAAGATTTTGTTAAAACTTTTGCTCATCAGTGAAAATATTACTAGTAGCATGCCTTCCAGCAGCACCCAGAGGATCTGGCTGAGCTCAGGTTCTCTGCCCTGTGCCAGGTGCTCTCCAAATCACTGTGAGAAAGGCAGTGCCCCACTTGCTGTTTGTTTTTTAGCAGAGGAGTCAGTGAAACTATTTGGAGAGGTTGGTGTTTGCTCTGTATTTTGAGGTTGCAGGGGCAGAGCACATCAGTGGTGACCGGAGGGCACATCTGGGATTGAGGGTTGTGTTTAGGATGTTTACAGGCTGTGCTGAGTGCTGGAAAGCAAAATTCTGTTGGTCCTAATTTAGCAGTGAAGGGTTGATAACTCCTGTGTGAAGAGCAAGCTTTTCCCCTTCCCCACAACTGGCTGCAGTGCTGCTGGGAGAAGTCCAAAGTGCTGGTGATGGCTGAATGCCACAAAAATGTCATGAATACTCATAGAGGTTTTTACATGAATTTGTCTGAGTTGTGATCACACCCTTTGTATCCACTTTTCACTGATACTCAGTCCATCAGGTTTTACTGGCAGCCACACGCAAGTATTGAAGCCAGGATGTCACTGTCATGAGTATGTGTAGAAATTGGGCTTTACATTTCCATGCAGTGAAAAGAAGAGGGAGGAAAAAAAAAAGAAAACAAAATAATCAGGAAATATTCAGGGCATTGTTTAATAACAGCTGGCAGGGAAATTGGGTTCTTGGAGTTGATCTTGACTTTGTGACGGGCTTGGATGCTGTGGTGCCAAGTACGAAAAGAGCAATAGCCACCAAGACCAAGTAATACTTAGTTCAATCTTTGCAAAGCAGCATCTCCGTGCTGGTTAGGGTGGGTTGCTCTGTGTTTTAATAGCACACATAAAACTTCCATCTGGACGCCCAAAGAACAACCCTCTGTACAGATTCTGAGAATTAAACACATCCAGGAGCATTACATATGTGCAAGCATTAAATCAGTTTTAAAGCTGCAGAGAAGTATCTGTGTGCTCTGGAGTCCTATCAAGTCCTCTCTGTTTTCTTCGGTGGTGACTGTGTGTGGTAGTCCAGGAAAATAAACTCCAGCCCATTAAAGTAGCCTTTGCTAAGAGTATTGGACCGATAGAACCTGCTTTATCACAGTAAAGTCACACTTACAGCCGATACAGATCTGAAGTCACTAATTGCTGATGTGTTTGGAAGCAAGATGTTTGGTCTGTTTGTGTGTTTTATTGTTTTAAGATGACTGATGTTGCAAAGGTCTTTATCATGCTGTCAGCAATAAATGGGGGAAGGACTCAGCACATCCAGAATCATGGAGCTGGTAGCTCATCCTGGGTCTCCTGACTTTCAGCTGTGCTCCTCCTCTGCCTGGCCACCCTGCCTTCTCCAACACACTGGACTGTCGTCAAACGCGCCACCGCGTCCCAGCTCAGCTCAGCGAGCCAAAAGCCCACAGGAAGGAGAAGGGTGTCTATCAGCAACTCTGGTGGGCTCTGCTTTGAGAGCTTCAAACCTCGTGGGATTTTCAAATGGAGTATTTTCAAGCCCAGACAGTATCCCAGGCTCCACTCGGGGCTTCTGCAGACGCATCGTAGCCGAATCGATTCAACATTCAGATTGAAGACAGACAGAGGGGTTTAATGTAGAAAAGATGGAGGCAGTTGTTAAAAAAAGGACTGTTTATAAAGCTCCCCACTGCTTTAATGTCAGGAGGGGCATTTTAAGAAGAGGATTGTTGGGTATCTCTCGCCGCTCCTCCCTTCCCCCATTCACAACGGGGTGCAGATCACACACAGGAGGACCCGGTGCCTGGTGTGCCTGTTCCCTGGAGCCCGGTTTGGCAGGGCTGGCCCCACTCCCCTGGCACACAGACTCCAATGTCCAGTCGGCAGCAAGGGGCATCTCTCACTTTACTTGCTCGCTGCCTGCTTTTATAGGGCAGCATTTTTCTGCCACTTTGGCAGCAAGACAAGCTTTGTCTGAACAGGCAGGAGGCAGTCTTTGTTGGCAGCTCCCCGTCTCCTTCCTCGCTT
Source organism: Cephalopterus ornatus (assembly GCA_013396775.1). Taxonomy (NCBI): domain Eukaryota; kingdom Metazoa; phylum Chordata; class Aves; order Passeriformes; family Cotingidae; genus Cephalopterus; species Cephalopterus ornatus. The sequence continues at coordinate 458,722 of VZRE01003958.1, read as the reverse complement.
CCCCTGGTGCTTTGGCTCTTTCTCCCCTCTCTGTTTATTCCCTCAGGAGCCCAGACACCAGCAGAGCTGTTGAGACTCCGGCAAGTGTGCAGCAGTCACAAACATGCAATTACATTTCACTCTGCAGAGAGAGAAACAGAGCAAATGTTGCGTGCAGGGAGCTGCCCTGGGGACAGGGACATTGGTGCAGATGCAGAATCAGACCCGTGCTGGCACTGTTTGACTCCCATCTCAGGTCACTTTAGATGCCACCGGCAATGGAGAGAACCATGTCAGCCACTATCAAAGCCAGCCAGGCCAGGCCAGGCTGGTGGGATGAAGCTCAGCAACAAGCTGCAGTCATCTTCCCCCTTGGAAAACTGCATGGGAGCAAGTCTGCTCTGCAACGGAGCATTTGTAATGTCCTTTTAACTCCCTTGTTGTCTCTCAGTGCCTTTCCTTTTAGGAATTCGGATTTTAGATGCTCAAAGGAGAACATGGGGTCTGGATACTTGCAGATTTGGCTAATTCAAGCAAGGGCTTTGAATCCTCTTCCAGAATAATTGGAAACAAGAGATGTAGTGGTGTACTGCTGCCTCTTCCCTGTCATAGCAGGAGATGAGGATGTTTGCTTCTCAACTACTCACCTGCAGCTCAAGACAGCTCTTTGGCTGACACAAGATGCCCCAGGAGCAAGAGATGTTTGTAGGCTTATTCCAGCCCAAGAGCTGCCTGTCCCAACTTCTTCTGTAGCTTTTGATATATTTACTTTTCTCCTTAACTGAAGGGAGATGTTTGTGGGCTGAGCCCTGGTTTTGGAAACCTTCTCCTACAAGCCTGGGATGAACAATGACAGCTAAAACTGTTCGGTTTTCCAAAAGGAGCTTTTTTCGCTTTGAAAGAGATTTTGTGATCTTTTTTGTGATGGCAGGAGATTGGATTCAGAGGTCTTTTCCAGTTTTCTGTCCTTAAATCCAAAGACTGTAACTTAAGCATTAGTTTTACCTAGGGAGCCTGGTGTCCTGTGTTAAAAAGAAGCCCAAAGTTGGTACTGACCAAGTCTTCTTACTTAGCATCACCTGTTGGGGGAATGGGGCCAATGTGACTGTCTCATTTATCCCCATCAAGAGCTCCTGTCAGTGGTGCTGACGTGATAAGGCCACAGCAGAGGGCTGTGAGGCTCTTGGTGACATCCCCAGCAGGACAGATCTGAACCTAAAGCCTCCCTGCCAGGAGTGCAGGAGCCAACACCCAGCCCTGGTGGCTCTGCCACCCACGGATGCCTCACAGGGATGACTTTGAACCTCACCTTTATCTGCTGGAGCTGTTGGCTTGCCTGGCACAGGGAGGATCTCTGTGCTCCTCCACAGGGAGCATTTGTTAGGGGTCTGAGTCGACTTGGATGTTCAACCCCACATCTGGCAGGCTGAGCCAGATCCCCTTCCATGTGCCCTTCCCGAGTGAGGCAGAGAACGCACAGAGAGGCTTTCAGCACAGTCCAGCTCCTCGTGGGATGGCCAGCGGGGAGTTTGTCCTCCCCGCAAACCACCTACGAGTGTTTCCTACGCGCGTCTGGGCTGGAGCCTCGGTGCTTTGAAGGGCAGGACCACACAGAAAGTCCAGCCACCCCACGAGGGACGCTGCTAATTGTGTCTGCCCGGGTGTCTGGCTACTGCTTGGCAGGAGCCACCCCTGTGCACTGAGCAAGGTGGGCTCAAACAAACAGCCCAGGCATCCGCAGGACACGGCAAGGGCAAGTGGGCTGTGCACGACGACTCGTGCTGTAAATTCCTCTATAAATAGCTCAGGAATTACCTTTCCATTTCTCTCAGGAAGATGTGCTTGACTAAACAGAGAGCAGCACCGCACCGAGGGGTTGCTTTGTTTGTTGACACAGTTGGTCTCCATGCAGCCCGAGGGCTCTGCCAGGTTGGAAACCCCAGCAATATTTTGGTGACACGGAGTTACTAAGCTACTGTCAGACCTCGCCGGGAAAGCGAGCAGGACACCTCCCTGGGAGCAGCACGCTTTGCTTAACTTGCTGCTCGGCTTTTCTAGCCCCTTTTTATTTTACATTTTATGGCATCGTTGTACAGGGGCATTAGCTGGTCCTTAGCTTCAGAGGCTGCTGGGATCAGGGTGCTCTTCCTTTTCCACCTGGAGATGCTGAGCGGATAATGCTCCTCCCATAGCAGAATGTGGGATTGGGAGCTGGAGGAGCCTTTTCTTTAGGAAACCCATCTCCAGCCCAATCCAGCTCCCCAACCTGGCTGTGGTCATCCCACTGTGGGGGCTTTGCATGAGGCAGCAGAGCTGGGCTTGGCTGAGGGATGTTTTGTTTGTTCTCCTCTCCGTGCTTTGACTTGGAGCTTTGGCAATGCCTGTGAAAATGCCTTGGGGTTAGAAAAGTCTGAAAATGTGTTTGTTTCAAATATTTGGCTGGGCTTTTTTTAGGCAAGGTTCCCAGCACAGGTGTGAACTCTTTTGACTGCTGGTTGTAATGCAAACAGTGAAGGAAGAGATCCCAGATGCTGCCTGGATTTCATAATGTTCTGGCTCGCTTTGGGTTTTTTTGGACTTGTGGCCCTTGGCAATATTTGTTTTATTCCTTATTTTTATACATTTATTACTTAAAAAACACCCTTTCTTCCCTCCCTCCCCCCAGTCCCAAGCTACATTTGGATGCAAATATGGAGGTAGGAGAAGCCATGGTTCCTTGGTGGCTTGGGGACACTCCCTCCCCTGGGGCTCCTTCACCCCGGAGCTATTTGGCTGGGTCTGGCCCTTGCAGGACTACCCATACAAAAGAGAAACCTTTTTTTTCAGCTCTGCTAAAAAGATGATAATTCACTCAGCTCCCAGGTTGGCATTTTGCCCAAATGAGCAGTGGAGGTGGGGGGGAGGTACATTTCTCTTTTAAAGACAGGGCAAAAGTGTGCCTTGTTTGTTTTACCTTTTTTTCCTCCCCCCCAAGTTTGATGGAACAATTGAAGGACTTGTTGAAATACGACTTTAAAAGTCAGACAAGCTTTTTCTTGACATTCAAGGAGTCCATGGTGTTCCTGTCAAAACATGGTTCAAGAGAAGGGACATGGCACTCCAAGATAAATTCCTATTTCTCTAGAGAATAGAAACGTAAAAAAAACCCCAAAAAACACAACCACCACGAGTTCTGGCAGCAGAGCAAATGGGTATAAACAAGCAGAAAATGAGAAGGTTTGTAATCCTTAAAGATCAAATCTGCTGGGGTTGCTGCAGGTGAGAAGACCAAAGAGGGTGGAGGATTTCAAGATTGTGATGCTTTTAGAAAGTGCCTTTGTGGAATACAGACAGATGATAAAAGAATATATAAGGTGCTCAGGGAAGCAGGAGCTCTTGCATGTTGTATCTCAGTTATTAATGAAAGTATTTCCATAATTAAATAGTCTGGTGAGAGCAGCAGTGAGTCCCAGGTTTTTCCCAACCATAATTAGTGCTGCCATCTCATTTGCTTTGTTGCTCCCTCAGTTCACAATAGTAGAAGAACCTGAGCAGACACTGTGACCCAGGGAAATCGGGGGCCTTCTTTCCCCTGCAACTCCACTTATCCAGGCACCGTTTCAGCCAAGCCAAGGTCTTGAAGCAGCTTCACTGCCTGGAGGAAGATTTTGCTGGTTCAGTGGGAATGATCCCCCACCTTAGGGCTGGAATTAGGTTTGGGCTCTTTCCTGGTGTGGGGCCTGGTTTCATGAAGTTGTAATTTTTGCCACAGAAATTAATGAGATTAAAGAAAACCAGCAAAGCCAACCAAGCCACCTCAAAATCTACCATTTTTAAATGTGAGAGGATATAATTCAAAATTCTGCATTATCTCAAAATGTCGATATGTATTTCTCCCTATCTTTGCACTGATGAGGTCTAAGACAAGAGCCTGTGGGCAGAACCATCCCTTTAAAAGAGTTGCATGAATAGGGTAAAATTCCTGGCAAAATTTTGATCCTCATTTTGTTCTGATTCATTTAGTTCAATCTGAAGTACTGGAAGAAATCCCAAACCCTTAAAACTTACAGAACATCCCTTCTCTTGCTTTTCAAAGGAGACCTGTTTTTCCAAGACACTGCCCAAAGACACTGGTAGATCGTTTGATTCGATAGGAAAAATTCCTCAAATTTTAATAAAATAAGTGAGAGTGAACACCTGGGAATGCTGCAATCCTTGGTGTATCATGGGCTCCAGTGCAATGGGAAAAGAGGATTAAATTATCAACAGCACCAGACTTTGCCCCCCAGCCCGCCCAACCCCAAAACTCCTCCTGACTGCACTGGCACTTGTGGGATATAAAGGATCTTGAACCACGGTGGTGGGGAGAGGGACCTGCTAATCTACTGGAAAGGAGATTTCCTGGAAAACCTCTAATGCAATCAACTGTGCCAATACAATGCAAGGCAGGGACTGGAATGGGAGCAACACCCTTCACTGGAATGGTCAGGAGGAGAAATGCAATGCAGCACTGCTGTGTCCTCTCCCTTCAGCCTCACCCCGACACTGAGTGTCTGAGGAGAAGAGGGTACGTGGCCTTCAGGTTCAGTGCTACAGGCTCCTCTCAGTCCTCAAAGGCAGGTCATGCTTTACTCTCTGCAGTGGTGTGCAGGGTCTGACTGTGCCTTCCAGTGCCTTGCTTTGATCCAGCCTCAAAGCTCCTGGGAATATCAGCGCGTTTTACAGATTAAAGAAACTGAGGCAGCATCATAAAAAATGGCTCAGGAGGGGAAAGCCAGCCCCCAACTTGCACCCCCCCAGCTCTCTGCTTTCTGCTGTTCTTTGGGGAGTGGCCCTAGAACTCTTTCCCTTCTAAAAGTTTTTTGAGTTCTTATTAAATGCTCCTTTGAAAAAGAAGCAATTATAGCTCTTAGCATCATTTCCTTTCTCAAGCGTGACCCAGAAGTTGTAAGTACTTGCATTTGCTATCTGTACTTCATTTCAACTTCAATAATAATTCCTGCTTTTAATTTGATGCTGATTGATCGTGAAACTGCGTGTAAGCCATATGGCACCATGTGTACAGTTTTACACCATTCCCATTTTCCAGCAGTCATGCCGAATGATTTATGTAGCTCCAGACACGCTCAAGGGACAAAGAGTGGCATTTGTTTTGATTATCTTATTAATGCTTTATTCAATCAAGAGAAATCACAGCGAATGAGTAGCAGACCAAATGTGTACAAACACGGCTGCCCAAACTCACGTGAGGGCCAGCAGGCAGGCAGGGAGGAGGGGCACTCGATAGGGCTTTACATGTCTACTTTCCAAAAAAACAAATGTTATCTTTGTCAACAAGGCCTGAGAAACTCTTACTGAAGGCAAAAGACAGTTTGCTTTGGCTTGCCCTTTCCTGGGTTATTCTGAAAGTCGTGGGAGCAGCTGGTGAGAGCGATGCGTTGTGTGGGTTGGTGCCCCGTGGGCTGGGGTCCACCTTGGGGTCGCAGGAGGAGTGTGGGGATGGGGTAGGTGAGGAGAAATCCCCAATTTCTGCCTCACCAGCCTTCAGCCAGCTGCAGCTCAGAGCCTTCCTGACCCAGAGGCTGTGGCATTGTGTCAGACAGAGTTGCCAGGTGCCGTCTGTGAGCAGGGGTGTGTGGAACACCCCCCAAGCGCAGGGTTACCCCAGGAGCTGCAATTCCTGCTCGGAGCAGAGGAGTGCTGCCAGCTGCCCATCGCCTCAGATGGAATTGCAATGCCTGGCTTTGCAATGCTTTATCCAAACTAAGCTGAAATCTTCAAATGGGAAGGATGCGTTTTGGCCAGCTGCGCTCAAAATCAGGAATTCAAGTTTCCTCAAAATCTGACAAAGGAGAGAGTCATCTCCTGCTGAACAGATGGAAATGCCTATTCCCATAGCTATGGGCTGGGGGTGCAACCTGGCACCTCTGAAATAAAGCTTGTCCTTTTCCCTCTCTGCCTCTGAATGCGGAAGCCGCAAGTGTTTAATATACATGGCCCAGATTATTCCTGTTCAAAACATAAAATAAAATGCCAAAGAGGCAGCAAATAATAACAAATACCAGTATTCGTTGTAATCTCATTCTTGGCAGTGTCTCGAGCCTTTTATCATAGCCAGGCATTTCAGAAAAGCAATTCATATTTAAAAGATTAATTTCTTGAAGGTAAAAGGCACATTCAAAATGAAAATCAGGATAAGGAGAGAAATCTGGCCTCGCTCAGGCTGGGGTCAAGGCATAGGAATATGGTTTCAGTCTGAGGTTTGCAAAGATATTTTAAGGATATAGTGCTCAGTTCCTGTTAATTTCAAAAGCTGTTGATCACTCACATCCCCCATGTGGCATTTTCCTTTTTTAAGAAATGCTGCTTGATTTAGCTAATTAAACAAAGATAACTTTCTTTCAGAAAGAGCTCCAGGTAGGTAAAAAGGAGAATATATTTCCTTCTAATTAGAAGTTGTTTACTTCATTGAATATTCAGTTTAAAATCTATCAAACTTTAAAGGAACCCCCCATCAGTTTAATACTTTTCCCAGTAAAACCCCATACCTTCTTGCCAAGGGTAATGATTAATTCAATAGTGAATTGCCACTTGCTGGCATAAAGTGGGAGCAAATAATTACATGAGACTATCACTAGCAAAAGGGCTCCAATCTGCCACAAATATTAGAAGTGTCTCCTGCCACACTGAGAAATTAATAGTTAACAACTGTTTTGGCCTGAGGAATGATTTTCTCAATGACACTGAATTTCTACCCAGTAGCAAACATAAATGGCATATATATAAATTAAATATTTCACGTTATTGCATGCACTGTTTCCTTCTAAAACCTCAAAGACAGAATGTGAAAACAGAATGCCAGGTTTTCCAGAACAGCCTTTGCAGTTGCCCTTTGCCCAGGGCAACTTCCAGCTGTGCAGCACTGGGAAAGGTTTGACCTGCAGGAGCGATCAGTTATAGCCTTTCTAAGAGGCTTTTAAAATCAGGAAAACTCCAGAAATAGGAAGGCCTTCTGAGTGGAATGAGCATGATGCCCAGCCAGGGCGATGACACCTGTGAGCACTGAATCGAGTGTATGGATGTCAGCTAACCAGGGTTTATCTGCAACAAGCAACTGCACTTGTATTAAAGCACATGCATGTGCTCCTGTCAGCAGCCCTTCTCCTGGTTGGTTGTCTGTCACCAGGTCCAGGTTTTGCTGAAGGCAGCATTTCCCTGTCACTCTGTGCTTCATGGACAGGTAATTATTTGCAATGCCAGGAGTGACTTCTGTCCCGTGCAGCAGCTTGGACAGGAGACTCTCCCTCCCTGCCCCCTGCTATTTTCCTTTAAGACAAAGCAAAAGCCCAAGCAGGGAATTCAGAGAATGTTTTTTCTTCCAACTAAGGAAATCTCAGGGGCTTCTTCTAAAACACTGGTGAGTGCCTGGGCCTGGCCGCAATGTGCAGCATTTTGCATCGGCTCAGCCCTGTCACTGGAAAATGTGCCCCAGCCTTTTGGGCAACAGCTGGGGAGCAGCTGGGGGCTGGGATGGGCCAGCACAGGACCCCCTCCACATTGGGTGAGACTCAGAGCCAGAGGAGAAACCAAAGGAGGGTTTCTATAGAGGTGTTTTGTTTTGTTTTTTAATGCATATAGATGGTAAACTTCCTGCTTGTCCCTTCTCCTGCAAGGATGCTCACCGGCAGAGTTGTTGCTCCTACACTCTGTATCTCTGAACAAAAAGGGTTTGCGAAGAAATGTGGCCACGTGGTTGGTGTTGCAATGAGACAAGGCATCACTCTGCCAGGTGTGATGGCTTGGAATGGGGCAGAGGAAGGTCTTGGCACTGGCTGCTGGGTTGATGCTCTGCCCCATCCCCGTGGTCACTGGAGAGAAGCCTGGTATTTTTTGCCTGCCTTTTCCACTGACACACTGCTCTGAGCTGGGTGTTAGCTTGGTTTCCACGTACAGTGCTCAGGAATGGGTGTGTGTGTTGTCTCCTGGCTGTCACCACATCCCCGGGTTTCTCCCTGGGTGGCCCCAATGCTCCTGCTGTGGCTTCATTCCTGGGGCAGCCTGAGCCACCCTGGGAGAGACAGACAGTATCAGCTAAAATGGTCCAGGGCTGGTTCAGAACCTCTGACCTGTCTGAATAATTTCTGGAAAAGTGAATTTATCCTCTTTCTTCAAGAAAATCCAGTGTTTCTACATGAAATGTGGATGGATATTATGAGTACCAAAGCTGAAATCCCCCAGCATAAAGGCAGTGAATTCTTGGTGTAAAACTGCAGCAGTTTATTTTACTTAAGCCACAGGAAAAACAGCAGAATTTAGCTTCTTTATGGTTTTCTTTCCATATTAGAGAACACAGAAATAGATTTTAATTATTTTTAAAGAGAAATGCAGAAGATAAGAATTGATTGAAGTATTTGCTTTCTGGCAGGAGCAAGGAGTCTTCTGAGGTTTCTTAGGCAAGCTTCAAAAACACCTAAAAGTTGCATGATCGAAGCTTTGTTTTCAATTATTCATTTGTTTTCAATATCTGAAGGTCATACAATAGGCTGGGATGGGGAATGCAGCTGTCATTAAAAATTTACTTACTTTTTGTACTCCAATTAAACTTACAGATAATAGCAGATAAAAACAACCATGCTATTGCTTTCCTGATGAGGGCACTGATTTATTGATACTGGACTTGGCTTCAGTGTACTTACACCAAGGATGAGTTTGTCTGCAAAGGTTTGCTTCCATTTTAGGAAGAAAAAAATTGACAGCTGCGAAAACAGCAGGATGTGATACTGTCCTTGATGAGGGTTTTTCTTGGCAGCATGACATACATATCTTGCAAGACCATGACGTGCCCCATTCCCTCTGAAGACATGGTCAGCTAATGCTGGTGTGTTAAATTAGGGACTGAGTCCTCTCCACTCCCTCTGCAGTCAATGAAAAAGGGGGCAGAGCTCGGTCTCTGATGGGGATGAAGGAGCTGCCTTCAGAGTCCAAACACTGGACCTCTCCTGCATTTCACAGGACCTGTGAATTTTCCCACTTTAAAAGAAAGATCTTTCCTGAGAAATCAGCTCTGATCTAATTTTGCTGAGCCTGGAGGTTGGTGTTTCGACAGCCAGTTCATTGGGCTATCAGTAGGACAAAGTTATTGAAGTAGTGCCTTTGGAAATCCAGCCACGTAACTTTGGCATTAGAACAATGCCTCCTTTCACAGGAGGAAGAGGAGATGCTGCAGGGAATCGATACATCCCGCGCGTCTCTCCAGCATACTGAGTTATGGCCAAGAGTACCCGGGACAACTGCAGAAGTAATTTGGATATGCAGCAGTAATGCAACCTTGGTATATGTGATCTAAATAAGAAATGGGACCCAGGCTCATACAGCAGCTTCTTCTGCTTGGTCCAGGGCAAGACTTACAGTGTGTGTGCTCAGCTACAGCCATCTCGTGTATTCTTTGACAGAAAATTGGGAAGCTGCACCAAAGCAAACTCTCTAGCAGTGATTCATCCCTAATCACTGGTGGTTAAACCTGAATTATACTCAATATATTTGCAAAGGTCTGTGGACATATTAAAACCGTTTCTAATGTAGACAAATAGAAAGAAACCCAAACACAAAAAAACTCCCAAACCACTAAAGATTGCATTTGGAAGCTATTGTTAAAGAATAAGACGTCATGGTTTGTGTAAAAAGATCAAGAGGAGAGAGCAGTGTATAGAAATAAAATAAGGAGTTCATTCTTACATTGATGTCTCAAGGGTCAGGATTTCCCAGAAGAACCCAGCAATTTCAAATGGAAATGGATCAGACCAAAGATAGCTGCACTCTTCTGCCTAAGGCTCTCTTCTTCTATTCTATTCTCCACCTCTTCTTGTGGTATTATTTGTTTTGTCTCTCTCAAAACGATATCTAAGCTTATCAGTAATTTTAGGGACTGATCTTAAGCATTGGATCAAAGGGATCATTTTACTGTGAGATTTCTTGTTAGTGAGCTTAGACTTCTGCACAGCAGTTACCCCCACCTACAGCCTCTGCTCTGAGAGGGAATTCACCACCCATGGAGGGTAAAAAATTCAGAAACACAAGATAATTTGGTAAGTGTTCACTAAAAAGTGGGTGTCTGTTTTGGTTAAGGATGCATGAACTGATGCAAAATCTGCTTAGGAATGGTCACAGGACAGGCAAATTACAGTAGGAATGATGCAGAAAACAAGGTCCCATGAATTCAGGGGGGTTGAATCATTCTTACTGGACTAAACTTTCATCCCCTTTTTAAATGCTACTCCACTGGGCTCTTTAGAAGCTTTGAATCTAATGAGACATTAGACAAGTTATGGTCATGGTGCTTCCAGAAAGACTGATGGTACAGGCTTGCTGTCATCACACTGTCATCTTGTCTCAAGTGGCTGAATTACAACAAATTAAAGCTCTGATTTGACTCAGGAAAGGCTTGTTTGTGCACTTCTAAGGACAAACTCCTGCTGTAATCCTGTAAAATGACTAAGATGGATGAGGAGGGCTTAGGTTTGAACTCATCTTTATGTCCTTCTCATGTCTGTAAGTCCCACTGATATGACTACGTGCAGTGAGTGAGAACATTGGGTCTAAGTTATGAAAACAGCTGCAGCAGAAGGTGGCTCTTAAATCTCCTCTGGATGTCTGCACGTATGTATATGTGTGTGTGTAGCAGTCAGCTCAGCATCCAGTGGGTGTCCTTCTAGGCAAAGCTTAGGGAACTATCTTCCTAAAATTTGAGCACAATTTGATGAGTAGTTTCAGCTTAGGTCTGGTATATGGTAAATTTTGTAAGGATTTGAAGTGCCTGCTGCTAAGTTTTTAATCAAGAAATGGTTTGTTATCTGCTATTTTTCAACAGTGGGTGAACCACTGAGTGGAGCAATGGGCCATTTTGACTTTTCCTTTGAATATATTTAATATAGGGCAATAGTTGTCCTAAATTTTAGAATTTAAAGAACACCAGTGAGTGCTGTTGTAGCCATGGTGAAAACTTTCCACTGTCAAGAATAAGGGCTTGAGAAAGACGAGTGCTGGACAAACAAGAGATTCAAACCACAGCTGAGGTGAAGTCTGGGAGGGCATGATTTTGGGATCTCTCCTTACTAGGGCAGTTGAATGTCCTCATGGAGTTGAACAACATCTGGGGAAGACTGCTGGGATTGCCTTTTCATTTTCATGGGATGATTTCTGTACCCAGCCTGTTCTCTGTGTATCACTGCCTTGCAAGCTCACAAGGTCCCTGCACTGCACCAAACCAAGGGTCCCTTGTCAGGGAGCTGCAGCTGACAGAAAACTAGTGCAGCATCCTGAGCAGGTTTGCCTGGGAAGGAGAGAAAGTGCTCGACTCATTAATGCTGACATAAGCAAGAGAGGTTTAAGGATTCTCCCTGAGCAGTTAAAATTTTTTTATAGGTTTTCTGAAATTAAAATAACTTCTGGAATGCATTATTTCTTTTCTTTCTGCTAATAGGAATTGAAATACAGGGAATATTTTGTTATCCGCAGAATGTTTAATTTCCCATACAGGCAGGATGTTAAAGAACAGCATTTTTTCTTGGATATTCCCAGAAGCTGCCTGAGATCTTAGATGCTTACTTATTTAGATGAAAAGAAGAGCAGTTTTGGTTTTCTTCCACTAAACTGTAGTGAGGTGAAAAGTTAAAAACTGCCTTTGAGGAAAGAACAATTATAGAAGATGGCAGCCTAGAAGCTAATAAGTGCTAGAAGCTAATTGAACAGGCACAATTACATTTAAACCCCCCTTTATCTTACTGCAATGTTAACATTAGTGTAATTTTTTCCCTTTCTGGGAGGCAATGTCACACTGAGCTGATATGGGTGTGATTAGATAAATGCTACTCTTACATGTAGACCGCCTCAGTGGCTTGTGTGTGTACATTTTTAATTACTGAGTTCTCCTTCCTATTAGAAAATATCTTTTTACACTTTAGCTAATGTAAAAGGACACAGCCAAAGTCTCCTGTGCTGGGAAATACAATTAAAAGTATTAGAAAGTTGGAATTGATCAGAATGAGCAGATCTAAATGGATTGTGTGGCTGGTGCAAGGGGAAACCCTTTTCCATAGAAAAATGGAAAAAGGTTCTGCTGGAAGAAAATTCAGGCATGTGTCCATCTGTAAACTTCCCAGAATTTCTGGGTGGTATCAGATTTCAGGTTTTTGGGCTCAATATTTCAAGTATGTATGACTTTGCTCAAAGAAGAAACCTTCCTGAGTGCAGCAGCAGCAGATCTCCTGCTGAGGGGATCCTTTCCTGGGGGTCATGCATGGGAACAGTATCCAAACCCAAAGGAATCAAATCCACTTGTACACAGGTGTAGGATAGCACTAGGAGGTGAACATTATTAAACCAAGTGGCAACACTTCTTCCAGTCCTTCCCCACCTATTCCCTGCCCGTGCATTCAAAATAACTCTGTTCTCATGTGAAAGAGAACAGGAATCCGGGAAGCTGATACCGCGTTTCAAAGTCTTTTTTTGCTGCTATTGTGGTTGTCTAGTTACTGTTTCAACAGGAAGGTGTTTAATCAACGCAAGGCAAAAAGCACAGAAACGAGCTGGTGGTTTCCAGAAGGAGAAAATGCCGGGCTGATTACAGTGTTTCTTTCTCAGGATGGAGTAGACAATACAAAGCATGTGATAACACGCTCAAGATATGCCTCAGATCCCCACCAGCAGCCCTGTGAATGAATGGCACATTTCCTATCACGGCTTTCGCAGTCCAGGGCTGATAAGAAATGTCTAGTGCAGCAGAGCGTGTTTGTGCGAGATCCTTGAATACACCTTTGGAAAACCTCAGTCTTCTCTCAGGCAACCAAAACATGAGAAGTTCGTGGAGAGGGAGAAATTCCCCCTGGATTTTTAGTTTGTAAACTCTCTTGGTCTACTTAATTTTATTTTTTAATGTTAGATAATTGTATTCTCCAGCTCACACGATGGCGGGAGGACAGGAAGAAAGAGGATATTTCCCTTAAGTTTTGACCGAGGGAAGTGAAACATTTGGTCTCCAAGTGGGTACAATGTCCTTTTTGAGCTTTAAAATTTGATTGACACTGGCAAAAGGGACATATTATGCACATAGCACATGAAGCACTTCATATCCTGCTCGATGTGTGAGCTGAAGTCGTTAATCTCACACATTTCCTATGCTCAGCACTGTGTGCCAAGATGTTCAGAAATAGCCAGGGATTTAGGATGCCTTAGCTATTGAGTGTCCAGCTAAAGAAATATCTAAAGGTCTTGGTTTTCAGAAAGCTTTGAATATCTGTCCTCTGAAATTGGGCTTGTTAAATGCCTGTTGGCAAGTGACTGGACTCAGTCTTTGGAGGTCTTTGTGGAGCAGACATTCTCACAGCTTCAGGCTGGGTTTGGTGAAGCACCACTGGCATCCTAAGAGGCTCTTCCTAAGTCATGCTCAATGAAGGCAGAGGAATTGGACTTCCTGCTGTTAGTTTTCCTTGGACTTGTACTTGGCTTGCACGAGAAAGAAGCAGACTTTCCCCTTGGGATAATATTTGTGATTGTTAAATGTAAAACAAGGAAAAAAACAAGTACCTTCCTGAGGTATCCCAGCCTTGTATTCAGTGGATTGGCAACAGGTATGCCAAAGCTGTGATCTGTGGCCTTCATGCTATGGGGTTTAGAGACAGAGGAGTGATGCCTCTGCTGTGTATTCTATTTGCAAACATCAAATTCAATAGAAATGTCAAATTCACCAGTGTCCTCCAACACCAGCTCTTAACCTATCCTATCCTACCCTATCCTATTCTATCCTATCCTATCCTATCCTATCCTATCCTATCCTATATCCTATCCTATCCTATCCCTGTTCTCATCTCCACAGCCTCACAGCAGCTTCTTTAAGTGCTGGTTGGACACGTTTCGCAGATAAACTCTCAGGTCAAAACACCAGAGAATAAATAATAGGTGGAACAGAACCGGCGTGAACCAGCTTGTCTGGATGGTACAAAGCTGAACAATACCTGAGTAAACACAGCAAAAGTGTCTATTGGCAAAGCAGCCCCTCAAGAACCCAGTGACCACTGGAATGCTGGGGCCTGCCAAAGTCCAGCAGTGGCAAAGAACAGGATGAACAACATGTGTTTGAGAGTGGAGACGTGGAGAGAGATATAAATTACATCCCGGATGTTGCAATGTCCTACAGCCAACACCTCTGTTATCTGCAGGGTTGTGTATATAGCATACAGTTACACACACTTAATCTGGGGAATAAATATGTCAAGGGAGAGCCACTTTTCATCTTTCTGCTTCTAATGCTTCTTTCGTTCTTTTAAAAATAGAATAATGCAAAATAACAACAATAAAATGTGCTCTTCAGGATGTTTGCAGCCAGTTTGGCAGGTTCAAAAGATAATCCTTCACACTTTTTGGCTTTACATAAATCACTTTTTGTGCAGAGAAAAAAAGCAGCCTACAGTCTTTTTCTTCTTTGAGGAACCAACCTTCTGCAATATCTCCCAGCTCTGTAAATGCTGTGGCCATCATTGCTCAGCTGGGCAGGTGGCTAACGTGTTTTCTTCTGTCTCAGGGACTGAAGGAATAGGGTTTGCTCATTCTGCATGATTTCTAGTAGCCAAACTTGCAAACTCCATGTAAAGGCACAGTCTGTTCATGCAGACAAGCGCTGCTGGGTTTGATTACAGAGGTTTGCAGCTCGCCTTCATGAGCTCATGTAACATGGAGGCCTTGAAATTTTCCTTTCCATATTCTGTTTCCAGACTTTCCACTCTCCTCCTCCCCCTGAAAGCTGCCTCACAGGTAGGGTTACTCGGGGAAGCGAGGGGTGCTCGTCACCGCCCGTCCTCGCAGGGCTCAGGGGCTGGTGACACGCTGCTGGCAGCAACTGCTCCTGTGAATATTGAATGTGCAACACGAGCCGGGTCCTGAGCCCCGCTGGAGAGCCTGGAGTCCTCTCCTCCTGACAGCAATAGGTGGGGGGAACAAACTGAAATGCTAGAAGTCCCTGGAGGTATTTAAAAGACATGTAGATGTGGTGCTTAGGGACACAGTTCAGCTGTGGGCTTGGCAGTGCTGGGCTAAAAGTCAGCCCCCATGATCCTAAGGGTCTTTTCCAACCTTACTGATGATGATAATGAAAGATGAATTACAGGCATTTTTCTCAGGGAATAATACCTGTTGGGTTGGTTTGTTTTAATCTCCATCCCTGTCTTCAATGGCATAAAGCAAGAGGCTTCTGTATTCAGAATAGCAGATTTTTGGTCCTGGGACAATGCATGGCATGATGATGACAGTAGTGGTTCTGAATGAGGTTCTTGGTAGGGAGAAGTAGGAAAAAGGGAGAAGGCTCTGTCTTGGTCCAGCTGGGGTTTCTGAAAGATCACTTCGTCATCTCCCCTGTGCCAAAATCAGCCGAAAGGACAAGTCATGTTTATGCTTTATGCAGACCATATGCCACCAATTTTTTTTCTCTGAAACAGCCAAAATCCTTCATTGGTTAGATGGAAGTGTGTGGATAATGCATTTTACCAAAACCAATACTTCATGTCTAGAGCAAAGCAGAGATACCTTTGAAAGCAACTCCTCTGAAGATTTATTATAACTTGCTCCTACTCCCTGCTTGATTTTTGGCTCAGGCCTGCACCAACTAGCAACTGATTCTGCTTTTAAACACAGTATCAGATATTTTAAAAAACCCCTTAATCCTCCACCAAAATGAAAAAAATCTCTTCCTTTTAAAAAACGAGATATTTATTTTCCCGCCCTTGTGTGAATACGTCTGCTTCATTCCAAGTCCTCGCTTCTGGCCAGCTGCAGTTCACTTTCTCTGGTGAGATGGGGTGGAAGAGAGGCTCTTCAGTGAGACATTTTTAAACAGTTGTTTGCAAGCCCACTGCTAAAAGCTCGTCTTCCTCCTGCTGCTGAGCGTGTCCTGTGGAGCCCTGTGTCCTCTTTCACAGCTCAGCCCTGGCTCTGTGGCTGCTAATCTCATCTTCTCGCCCGCCTGGGGGGTAAACCATTTGACCTGTGACCTTCAGCTGATCCGAAACCTCCATCAATCCTTCTGCAAAGTTTTACTGGAATCAGGGCTTCCAAATGACCCTTTGCATAGTTCCTAAAAGGAAAAGAAAAAAAAACAACCAACAACCCACTCAAAAAAAAAAAAAAAAAGAAAAAAAAGAAAGGAAAAAAAAAATCAACCCAGCCCTGTGCTGTTTTCTGTTGTTTTAGCAGAAACCAAACATAACTCATAAAAACACAGGCAAGAAAAATAGAGCACGCTGGCTGCCAGAAAAACAAATCGTAACAGAACATAGAGGGGCCTCTCACAGGGAGGAGGCAGCGAAGAAACACCTGTGATTTCCATTGAAAATCCCCTGATATCTGCATTCCCCCTGTTCTGCTCCAGTAAAAGTTCTATCTCTGACCCCAGGGCAAGGTCTTGGTGCAGAGAGGTCCCTCCTGCTTGGGCCGGTGAATCACAGCACACAGCTGAGGAGCACAGAGAGTGCCTGCCAATTGTCCTCATGTCATTGCTATGGTTATCTCAAAGTGCTCTGCAGATGTTTGCCTGCTTGGAAAACAAAAGGAAAAAAAAAAAAAAAAAAAGAAGCACAGACAGAGGAAGATAAAAACAAAGTTTTAAATTTTCCCTCCCAACCGTTACACTAAAACGCTAAAATCCTTGGATGGAGGCAGAGCTGTAGTTGCTGATTTGATTTTAGACTGTGATGGTCCTGAGAGGCTCTGGTGGAGAGAAGATGCCCAGATGGGCCTGCTGTGCCTGCAGGGACATGCTGAGCACATCCAGTGACCAGTGGGCAGGGAGGGCGCCCAGGACATGTGCACAGCTCTTAGAGAGGCTCCCCTTGGCTTTGGCACTTCCTGGAGGGAAATTCCCAGGAGCTGTGTTCATCTCTGTGACATCCCCTCCACGCTATTTCGTAGACTTTTTGCATATAATTTTTCTAAAACTCCCTTATTACTGGGTGAACTTTGGGCACTGAAATCAGTTAGGCACAGGCAACTGAACTGGGAACTTCTGCACCACATCCTGGGCACAAATCCTCCTGAAAGCTCTCAAAAATCAGGCTTCAGGGTTAGGAAGTGTAACTGTACCAGAACAGCCCCTCACTGGATAAATAGCCAACACAGCTGCACTGCTTCCAGGACCCCTCTTAGGACTGTTGTGCAGTGTAGACAAGCCCATGGGGTAATCACAGCCTTGAGCTTTAGGACACAGCTCAGGCATCCAGTTTTCAGCACTAAGTCACCTACCCCACCTGTGGACAGTGTTTGCAAACACCATCTCTTAGTTGCCTGGTAATGTCCATATTCCTGACATTCCTTCCCCAAATGCTCCTTAACCAACATGCACAGGGACAGTGGGACTTGGAGAAGAGATCTAAGACTCAAAATGGACCTGAACGTGGGGTTTAAATATTTCACATCGTTGTTTCACAAGTTTTTCAGACTTGGTGTTTGCAGGAGGCTGGAAGATAACTGATGGGAGAGATAAGTGCTGTGGGTGTAATTTGGATGAACAGGAGGACATCAAACAGGTCCTTAAGGAGATGCTTTGCACTACAACTGGTGCAGCACTTGCACAGGTACGTCCAAATGCCATGCAAGGATGTTATAGGGGTGTCCAGCTCTCCTGGAATCAAGAAGAGAATTTTTCCATCCACTTACATGAGCCTGGAATCCTGTCAGAAATGATTGTGCGTGTCCTCAGCAGCAGCACCAGCCAGCTGTGCTTGGGTGTGTAACCACATGACATGATCCACTGTATGGTGAAGAGCCTGTCCCTAAACCACACAGAAAGAGAAACAGCCTGGGGAGAAAGCTCCCTGTGTTATTCCATGGGTGGTAGGTTCAAGCTCACAGTGTTTTCAAGAACATTTTGTGAGGCTGGGGTGGCTAAATGTAGTTTCAAAATAATGCAATTTCCTCTGCAAAATGGGGTGAAGAATCCTTATTAGGAAAGCAGAGCCCAACTCAGAGCTGAATAGAAAATAGTCTAGCTATAAAAAGCGTCATTGCCTCTCTGAAACATAAGCCCAGGAGCATAAAGGGCTCAATTCAGCAATACATGTGAGGCTTTGCTGACCTGGGGTCTCCAAATTGTTTGCCTTGCTGTAGGACAGGAAGAGAGTCATGGCTTGAAACAATTTGACAAGCCCTTTCTGTGGAGCTGCCTGACTTACCTTCCAAAGGGCAAAAGAGGGAGCTCATGCTAAAGAAGACGACGAACTGTGCTACAGATCACAGAATCACAGAATTGTTCAGGTTGGAAAAGACCGTTCAGTTTATCGAGTCCAACTGTTAACCCAGCACTGTCACAATCCCCACTAAACCATGTCCCTGAGTGCCACATCTACACATCTTTTAAGTCCACCCGGGGATAGTGACTCCACCACTGCCCTGGGCAGCCTGTGCCAATGCTTACAGCCCTTTCAGTGAAGATTTTCCTAATATCCCATCCAAACCTCCCCTGGTGCAACTTGAGGCCATTTCCTCTTGCCCTATTGCAGATAAAACTTTCTTCTCAGGACAAGGAAGATCCCAAGAGCTCTGGCACATGAAGTTTCCCTGGTCTCATCGGAGCTAC
The DNA here is from genome assembly GCA_013396775.1 of Cephalopterus ornatus. Taxonomy (NCBI): domain Eukaryota; kingdom Metazoa; phylum Chordata; class Aves; order Passeriformes; family Cotingidae; genus Cephalopterus; species Cephalopterus ornatus. The sequence goes on along the minus strand of VZRE01003958.1, from coordinate 440,148 downwards.
CTGAGCATCTCCACAGCGGAGAGGGGTGTTCAATTGAAACAAATTACTTTTAACACCAAAGACTGTGCAAAAAAATGCAAATTGTATGAGAAAGTTCTTGATTTGGGGTAGTCTTTTAAGCTTATCAACTCACTGAAGATGCTCACTAGTATTTTTACTTCCTCCTTTCCTTCTCTTATCCTTCTCCCCCTATGTGAAAAACACCAACAAACACAAACAACCCAGATGATGGAAAGAAATGGGCTTCAGGCAAGAGGAGAAATCAGGAAACACTGAAAGCACTTTAGTAAACATTGGCTAAAACTCTGAGGAAGTGCGTTTCTTCACATCTTGCAGTGGAGGATACACTGACACAGTCTATTCCATGACTCCCCATTTCTTGCACACACCATGTCTTTCTCCCATTTCCACTGGAGCTATGGATTTGCAAACAGGTACCAGGCATGTGCTGACTGGTCTTTTGCCCCTGATGTTCGAATGCCCCATGGGGCCACGCTCCCTCTTGGGCATCACTCAGCCTGAGCTGTGACATGGGGATGTGCTGAGAGACCTTTCCTGGGTGACACTACGGCCAGGGCACCTCTCCCATTTCCAAATTCCCTTCTGATTGAATTTTGAAGGTTTGCTCAGTGCTACAGGGTTTGATATCTTCATGTCCAAGACAGGACAGATTAAAAATGAGCCTGTACAGATTTAAAAAGAGGAAAAAAAGTTGGATCAACACCAGAAGATGTATGTTCTGGTAATAATTTTGGGAAAGTGAGTTTATAAGAGAGCTGCCTCTGAGGTCAGTGCAATACTCACGCTGCCTCTGAGCCAGCCAATGGGGCCTGTCTCTGCAGCTTGCAGAGGTTTGGTGTGGCCAGAGCTCCCCAGCTTGTGCTTCTGCGTTCAAGATAATGTTACCTGTAGCTGGTCATTTCAGTTTGGTTCTCCAACTGCGGAGATCACTGTCCAAAGAAGGATAAAGGGTTCCTTTCTTCTGGGTAACATCTGAAATCACAGCCTGGACTTTGGTAACAGGATACTGGTGGCTCCAGTTCTTCCAGTAAGGGGGAATGCTTCTTGTCCTTGTTGTTGTTAATCCTGGGAGTGGAGATCAGTTGCAGTGCAGGTGTCTGATTTTCATTAAAATTGCAAATTGGGCTGAATGCTTGATCAGATAACAAAGACATCATTGAAACCATGTGTCTTCCTTCAGCAGCAGAACAGGGGACAAGACAAAGAATTTCCCAGTGTGTGTCCACTTGTGCATATTTACTGCAGAGAGCAAGTCTTAATACTTCGGTCATGGGTGAATAAATAGCTTCTAAGAAATGCCAACCCTATCAAACTTGCTGCAGCTTTGGAGCAGCTTTAGAGTTGAATAGAAGAACTACAGTATTAGCCCTTTGGGGAAAATACAGGCTGTTCTCAAAGGAAATCAATTAACTGTAGCATCTCCTTGGTCCCAGTTCGGCAGATCTTCCCTTTTTATCAAAGCACTTAAGTGTTTTCTTAGCTTTAAGCAAGAGCTTAAGTGCTTTGATGAACAAAGCTGGACTTTCACACATGCTGCTGTCCTCTCCAGAATCAAGAGCATGTGTTTTTCACTATGGGAAAGAGAACAAGTCAGATAGGGAGGTTCAACCACTTGTTCTGCTTGGAAATCACATGCAAAAAACTCATCCGGAGTAGGAAAGAGTGGGGTCTGATGGCATATACACGGTGTTTGGAAAGAAAGTTCCTCATGCAATGTCCTCTTGGCAGCTAAACAAAGTGATTTAGAAGTAAACAAATACACAAACATTGTGTTTCCTAAAACAACATCTTCTGACAGATGTCACTGTGTTTATGTGCCATAATTATGTCTTGTTTTAGATCATTGTCCTCTCTTCTTCCTCTCTGTGGAAAATATCCATGAACTTCCCTTAGTGATGATGAAGGGAGTAGCTAAACAAAGGTTCATCCAACCCAAACTGTTAGCTAGCAGGTGTCTAGGGTAATTCTCTAAACACTCCAGAAACCACAATCAGTGAGAAAGGTGCTGAGCTGTGCCTACACATAGGGGAGCATTTATGTTTAAACTTTGTGAGATGGGGAGTTTCAGCTGTGACCCATTTGTCTGGTGTCTGCAGAGCTTCTGAAGAGGTGGTATTTAAAACTGAGCATGTTAAATGTGTACTTGGCATTAGAGGAACCCTGGATGATCTTCTCTTAGCCATCAGTAGGGTTAGATGCAGCCAACAGAACATTTACCCATTTAGGGGTGAAAGAAATCCCATTCCTGGTGCAGGGGAGCAACGATATCCCATGTTAAAAATGTCTCATTGGAGGCTCTTTACCAAATCTGCTCTGCTCCATGGCAGTGTTGCAGGAGGAATTCCTCAGGGAGTTTAGACAAGTCACAGCTTAGGAGGGAATGTAATTGCTGACTTTTACAACAAGACAGTAACAAGAAGTTCATCATGCTCTGCATGCACAGTGAGAAACTCAGCTCTGAAAACATAACTTCTTGTTCTGGTGTCTTTCTTAGCCATGGCTGTCTCCAACTCAAGTCCCATGTCATTTTTGAGGCAGTTTGCTTTGCTCTAGTGAAGGACGTGATGTGGATGGTGCTCTGTCCACGGGAACAAAGCGGTGCAGGGGCAGCTGGTTGTGATGTTCCCAGTCAGCTGTGCCTGGGACACTCTGGGTGCTGGCAAAATGGGCAAATTCGGAAAAACTGTGTGACTCTGAGAAAGACCTGAACTTCTTACCCCCAAACACAGTCTATGAAAGGCTGTGAAATATTTTGTTTTCTGAGGAGTGGGCACTATTTAAATTTTACAGAAATATGCAAGGAATCTCTTTGGGACTAGGACATACAATACGTACATACAAATGGATTGCTCTGACAGATTCCCATACAATAAGCACTCAGCATTTTCTGTTCACTTTCATCCCTTGGCAAATGGGGGGTAATTTGAAAATATTTTCATTCCTCTCAGAGCATCACTTGGGATATCTGTAGAATCACTCAGCGTCACTATTCCAAGAAATCTGCCAGGATTGTGTTCTGAAGTTTGCTTTGGATAAAAAAGGACTCAAAAGGTCATAGATTATCCCAGGACATATCAAAACATGCATTAAAAATTTCCATGTTCTTGAACTCATGGTAAAAGTCAGGCACATTGGGTCAGTTCTCTTCAAGTTTAAACTCAAGGGACTTTATTTCTGCTTGCCAGTGTATCAGTGCCTGGAGAGGGGAGGTGGAAACTGCTCGCTGGACTCTGCCCCTGAACTATCAGAGGGGAAGTGAGTGCTGGAACAGGCAGGGGGAGATCTTGGGCTATAAAGTGTAAGAAACCATTGGCCCAAAATAGGACTGTGTAATGTTACAGCATCAATTAGTGCAGAGGAGCTGTCTGGGCATCATTTCTAACCTACTCTTATGGCAGTGGAAATCTGGCAGGAAATTGCTGCGTGCATGGCTGTCAGATGTGCCGCGAGCCCCAGCCCGGGACAGCAGGTGGTTTCCAAGGACAGCAGCCATCCAGAAGCTGAGCTTTGGGAAGCAGCTGCTATTGTCACTATGGGGAAAATGCAGTTTGCTCCAGCCCTGCTTTGCTATCGCCTAAAGGGGCGAGCGCTGCATGTGGAGTCGACATCACCATCCTCGCCTTTGGCTTTGACTTAGCAGGATTTCCATCCTCTTCAGTGTGCAACACATCACTGAAGGACACTGCTGGCTTTCTTGCTGCCACCTCCTCTTACATCAGCAACAAGCTCTTGTCACCAGTAAGGCGAAGGTGGCACACCAGGCATGAAGATGCTCCCATTGTACCTCCCAAGCTGGTGTCAGAGAGTGCAGCACAGATGTCCCACGTTGTGTTGTGTGCTGATCACTCATCAGTAATCCCTGCCACCTCTCTGTGTGAGACACAAGCCTTGCCCACCCCTCTCTGTTTCAGGCGTGTTGTCAGAGGATCGTTTCTAATCACACCAGACTGGTGTCGAGGAGCAGATGAAATCATCACTGGGCAGGAGGTTACAAGCAACACTGACAAGATCAGCTGAAGCCCCTCGGCCAAAGCCATCTAATAAAGAGAAGTGGGCCAGAACAGCAACATCCTGACCCTGAGATTGTTTTGGTTTTTTTCAGTTTAAATAATCTTATCTGGCAACTCTGCTCTAAACAAAAGCTGAGGTTTCATGGCCATCCTCAGTGTAGCCTGTGCTGCAGTGGCAAGTTGTGTTTCAGAGGATCAGTGACAGAAAACAGATGTTTAAATGTGTACAACAAGAAGCAAAAAAACAAATCCTGCTAGCACAGAGTCTGATATGAGCAGGAGCATATCTCTGAATTGACATAATGAGACCCACATTCATGAAACACAGGATTAGATAAACTGCTATTTTTTAATTGTTGTGCAAAAATGCTTTTGTGGCTATAAAATCTCAGTCCTCGTAATGTCTCCGCATCAGAACTTTATTTTAGCAGAGCCTGCTCCTAGTTCATACAGGGATAAACTTCTGCCCAAGCAGTATTGCAGGAAAGGGCTATGCTGCCAGAAAGACAATGCAAGATTAATTACTGGCCCAGCACACTGCTGCCAGGCTATGAAAAATGCTTTTAAGTATTCTTTTAATTAAGAAGAGATACTTCCACTAAGTAATGAGACCTACTTTGAAATCAGAGAGATTCGAATATTTCAAAATTAGTTTTTGTTCCAAATTGGATTTCTAAAACATGTCTATTCAAAAGTTTTTTTAGGAGTGTCAAAATATTATGCCAGTAAAAATATGTATCTCCTACAATATTTAAGGCTTTGATGAACATTTATAAAGTATTACTAAGAAAAATAATACAAGTGGATAATGTTTCTTTTCCTTAAACCCCCCAAACAGGCTCCTGAAGTACATTACTTTGGATGTGCTTCATTTTTGCATAGAAAACTATTTTTAATTTTTTTTTTACACCAACAGTAGCAAATACCTATGAGTTTCAGTTTTATTTTTCTTCATCTTAAGTACGTGACATAAATAATGAAAATAAGTTATTTCCTAAATAGCGTGCATTTAAACATGCAAATGGTTAAAAGAAATATTGGAATTACTCTATTTGAAATGATAAAGATCCTCTTGTCCTTTTTCAGTGTCTCCCTGCTATTCTTGGATGAGGAATAAACAGTCTCAAAGTAAATGTTGCATTGAAATCCATTGAGAAAAAATTAAAACTTTTATATTATTTACTGGGAAAAATGATGATTCTCCGAGCTGACATTAAGGGACAGATTTTCAACATTATTCACCCATTGAAAATAGCTCCTATTGTTCCCAAGTTCAAAAGCCTCTCTGGTTATTGCAACTTTGTCCCAAATATGTAGCTGAACGGTTGGGCTCAGACTCCCAAAAGGCGGTTGCAAAAACATGTGACTTCCTATGCAGCTCCCAGGCGGCACATGCAGGGATGCTGCTCACACCCTCCAGCGGTGCCACAGACACTGGATTTGTACTTGCATGTGACAGGACCATGGGTTTGGCTGCAGCAGGAGCCCAGAAAGCTTATATGAACCTTCTGCTCTTCACCCAAAGCCAGACCTTGGCATTTTACCACGTTTCCCGTGAGTTTATCAAAAGAAACATGACTGTTCTGTCAGATCGGCCAGTGGCAGATGTGTGTGTTGCTTTGGGCTTACCAGGAGACTAAAGGTCTCCTCTGGGTTGAGGGATGTTCTGTACCTTGGCCACTGGGTCTTCCTGCAAGGTCTTGTTGGAGAGGCCCTTCCCCACAGACCTCATCTCATCTCCTTGCTCCGCACTGGCGCAGGTCAGGCGACAGGATTTCCTCACGGGGAAGCCGCTCTGGGATTGCAGCCTTTATTGAGGCAGCACAAGCTGTGATCAGCCAAGAGCCCGCGTCCCCAGACAGGGGCAAACCCTGCATGGGGCTGGCGGAGCCCCCGACCCGCCTGGAAGGACGCGAGCGCTGCAGCCGCGGCCAGCGATCCTCAGACCCCGGCGAAACTTCACACACGATTCCTCTGTGAAACCGAAGCAAGATAAACAAGATGCGGTATGAATTTAAACATAACACTGGTGATATTATTTGAGAACAAAACAGTTGCATAACCCCGCAGAAAACAGCCCAGCTGTTCACGCCGGACAGGGTTCCAAGAGCCGCGTCCTCCTCCCTGCCAGAGGTGCGCGCCTGCAGCCGGGCTTCCTTCCCTCCTCCTGCACGGTGACGCTCGCTCCCTGTCCTGGGGGTCCCGGGCAAACCCGCCAGCCCCCTGCCCTCCGGTTTCAGAAGTCACCGATAAATAAGTGGCTCTCCTCCGCTGCAGAGCCCTGCGCTGCCTCCCGCCTCGCCCTGGCCCGCGATAAATGCGCTCAGCATGACAATCCGATTTGCTGTGAGATTAGGGCAGTGTAATCTCATTAACAATGCCAAGCTCCGCTGGGCCGCTCCGCCGCCCGCTGCATATCCCCGCACAGCACGCAGGGCTTTGATTAACAGCTCCTGCAAAGGTGATGATCCTGCGAGCTCTGCAGCATCGCGGGGAGAGGCACCCGGATAGAGCCTGAGGAGCCGGGCATCAGCGCAACCCCACGGGGAATCAGACCATCTACCTGTGTGTGGCTGATTTAGAACTAGATTTGGTCCAATTCCCTAGGCCAAATATCTCTAAAAGCTGTAGAGGTCTCTAAAGGACCCGTCACTGGTTAATCCCCATCCTGAGGGATGATTATGGTCCTAAAGGACCCCAGCTTTCATTCACCGGAGCTGCTCTGTGATGTGCCAGCCTGCTCGGGAAGGATGGGTGATTGGGGACTGTCCCAGTCCTAGACAGATACAAACGTCTCCTACTTATTAATGCCCCAGTCTGTGTGCAGAAGACTTTCCAAAATATTCCATACTGTATAATAATATAATATATTATATGTAATATATGTATAACATGATATGTTCCTATTATTTCCTTTGCCTTTTATTTTTATGTGCTAAAATTTAAATCGGAAAGGCAGATAGCTCTGATTTGCATATCCAAAAGGCAAGTTAACATGCTAATGATTACCTGCTAACGGTGCAGGCACTGATTCTTACAGGAAATGAGAAGGAAAGCCAGGAGCCAAAGTATGCGGCAGATATTACAGGCAAACAAACACCCCTCTCAGTGACAATATCTTGCAGGTATTCTGGGAGCTCAGCTTTATTCACATTCCCTCCCTGGGCATTAGGTGGAAATCCTTCTTTAGGTGAAGACTGGTCCCAGTCTCCCAGTGCAGCAGGTGCCGAGCTGGGCTGTGCTGGGCCGTGCATCGTGCTGTGTGCCTGTGCAGCACTGTGTATCCTGCTCTGCGCTGCCATGCCCATACCTGCATGAGTCCCCCTAACCAGGAACAAACCTTGCTCAGTCATTTCAGGACAGGTCATGGATGCCCCCATACAGACAAGAACAAAAGCAAATGGGACAGTTTCCACGCCCTGATGCCCTGCCTTATTTCTTCTTGGAAAAGTTGCTCAAATACTTCCCTGAAATGCAAAATATTTTGGAAGCTAAAGATAGTTCAGGCAGAAAGGCAGACATCTAACTGCCACTGAGCAAATAAATACAAGTTATGAAGAATTCTTTGTGAAAATAAAACCCTGGAGGAATGGAGTTCGTAGCTGAAAACAGGGCAGGAGGCTGGGATGATGGCAGGCTCCACTGATAACCACTGATCCATCCACAGGATCTGAGACGGGGCTGGGCAGTGTCCACGCTTTCTGTTAATATCACTGGAACATGCTGCAGGTGAAGGAAATTGCAATTCTGCCCTATGTCGCAATGTACCTGGTCTTGGTGTAACTTGTGAGTAACGCTGGTGGTTTCCACTGAGCAGTGTGCGGGGGCTGTGCTCTGCAGTCACACCTGAATGGGGTGAACTGGAGTTTTGCCTTCAATTCCCTCCCAGTCAGGCATTTTTAGCTGCACATGGAGCTCAAGTTTCTTTCACAGTCAAGACAAGCTGTGGGGCACATTTTTCCAGGACATCCTCATGTCTCTTTTTAGTCAGGTTGCCGCTAAAGCGTGGCCAACCCTTTGGACCATCACTGTTGTTAAACATGCTTGCACTGTTCCCGACAGAATCAGCCTTGAGGCACTGCCCTCCAGCACTGAAACTCCTGGGCTTTAAGGGAGAAAGCAGAGGGGAGAAAATATACCCAAGGAAGGTATTTCTTGAATATCTCCTTGCTGACTGTTCCAGACTCTAGATTTCAGTCACTGCAAGCACTAGGAACAGGGACTGATGTTCTTACCTGAAGCTTTATTGCTTTTGAGTGAGTATGTAACAGAATCACCTGGAATTTCAGGGGAAAAAATAATTTGCAGAAATTGCTCTTCTTGTAGTCACACAAGCTTTTGTGTGTGTGTGTGTGTGTGTGTGTGTGCACCATTACCTTTATCTGCTTCTAATGAAGATGGCATTGAATTGCCCTAATGTCACCTCTTTGTGATGGGACATTGGTGCTAAGCAGAAATTACTACTAGAAATGCTTTTATTGGATTTTATGTGTTTATTGAAACTGTCAATAGAGTGGTTTTCAAAAGATGCAAAAGCAGAAACTGCAGAGGACTTACTGAAGCATTTCCTGAATCACTTTCAGCATCCTCACTCCCAGGAAAAGGTTTGGTCTTGCTGGTGTTTGAATGAAGGCTGTAGTTGGGTACGTAAATGCAACATCAGATAAAGAGACCAGAAGTGAACTGAAAGACACTGAAGGCTGGGGAGTGGTTTTGCACAGTGGGCACCGTCTTATCTGGTATTTCAGTTGTGAGGTAGTTTGGTCTTGTGGGTTGAAGCCTCATTTGTTCATGAGATCACTGCTTGGGTCCCTGCCATGAGGCTGATTTCCTTGGCTCAAGGGAGTCAAAAGCACTGGCTGTTGCTTGCAGGGATATATTCACGGCAGTGTCAAGCTAAAAGCCTGTTTGCACCAACAGTGCAGTCCCGATGTGCTCCCCTGGGATAGGCTGTCCCCAGCACACACAGCCTCTGTCCCAGGGAAAAAGGAAGGGCTCCTTTCCACAAAGAACTGATGAAATGATGTAAAAGACTGGGAAGACCAGACAAGAAAAATGCTCAACTACTTAACGCTGCCGATAGCTGTCGTTGTTTTTATTTCCTGGGGCTGAACCAGTGCTATTTTGCAGAGTGGGAGTAAATCCCACACTGAAATACCACAATGAATATTAGCTATTAGTAATGCCTCAATGGAAACACTAGATACAACCACAGTGATCAAGAGGAATATGCCAGAGATGATTTCACTGTTCCAGCAGCTAATGAGCTTGTTAGAGGAAGACACTATTATTAGCTCCTGCAGACCCTTGCAGCCTGCCTGTTCAATAAACTCCTGCTTTTGGGGCTTATTTCCAGCATGGTTTATTGCAGAACATGGGGACCACGTAGTTTCAATCCCGTGACACCATCCTGCAAAGCCCAGGCTGGCAGCCCAGGGGATGTCAGCGGTGACATGAGCTGTGCTCCAGGCTCCCCAGACACCTTCATGCACCTGCTGCATCTGCTTGGCCTTCATCTTTCTGCATCTTTCTCCCACAGACATTCAGCTACTCCCATGGGAAGATGCTGAGAAAAACCTCCTGCAGTGGTTTAATTCCTGGGGAAACCCTGAGCTGGTGTTTAACAGGGCTGTTTAACAGCCTTGCGGACCCCAAAGCTTCCTCACTTTATACTGGGGTGAGTAGTAAGTGAATCCTATGGCTGTACTGGAATCACATTGGTGATTTGCAGGTTGGGAAAGTCCATATGGGCCAGCATAGAACCATAGAATAATTAGGGTTGGAAAAGAACATTAAGATCATTGTGTCTAACCATTAACCTAACACTACCAGGCCCACAACTAAACCACGTCCCTGAGCACAACACCTACATGCTTTGTGGACACTTCCAGGGATGGTGATTTCACCACTTCCCCGGGCAGCCTGTTCCAATGCCTGACCACCCTTTCAGTGAAGAAAACTTGAGGCTGTTTCCTCTTGTCCTGTTGCTTGCTAGTTGAGAGAAAAGACTAATCCACGCTTGTCTACAACCTTCTTGCAAGTAGTTGTAGAGCAATGCCATATGAGGGACAAGCTCAGCTGACAGGCACCGCTGTCAACAGTCTTTTTGCAATCTTTGACTACTTTTGATTTCAGGGGGGATGTACATAATGGCTTGACTTGAAAGCCCTTGGACGTGAGATTGTTCGCCTTCTTGTCTGGACAAGGTAGGTTCCTTTTCCTTAATGCAGCCAGTGTTGCTGGGCAGGGCAGCCAGCGAAATAAGATCAAAGTTCGGCCTTTCAAAGCCAAGGTCGTATCTTCTGATTGGGCTCTTAACTAAAAGCTGCACAGCCACCCTTTGAAAGTGCCCAGACCCCGGAGTAAAGGCTGCATTATGCATGGGAAACACCGAGAGCAAATGCTTTTATCACCCAGAGCAATCAGGGCTGGCTGTTAGCGCAGTGTTAAGAGGACAAAAATTAGGACTGTTGATGCCAGTTGAGAGAGGTTATGAGGTGTAATGAGTTTTTCTCTCCGAGGAGCAGGACCTGAGTGGCAACATGGGCAGGCACCTCCATGAGCAGCAGAGGTGAAATAGGACCTCCAAAGGGGATGAACAACCCATCCAGTGCAGCTCAATTATCCCCAGCACCATCAGGGCATGTACATCCTAAGGCTGCTGCTGCCGCCTTGTTTCTGCAAGTAGCTTTGAAAGCAAATTTGTGGTGCTCACACCAGCCTGGCAGAGTCTCGCTTTGTGCCTTAACACAAAGTCAGAGTAACCCTGTGTGTAACAGAGGATGCTTCCAGCCTTTCCAGGTCAAATAGTTTGTGTGAAAACGTTTGGCAGTAAAGAGAGCTGCAGCAGCTCTCGAGGTTATGGGAATCAGGAGAGGGGCTGAGATATTGGGGTGAAATTGTGAACCTCTGGAGGCTCTTCTTGGCCTTGCTGCAGACTTTCTGCATGACATTAGCTCTACTTTTTTTTTTTTTGCTGAAGAAATTATTTTCATTTGCTGAAGATGAGGCCCTTCATCTTTTCTGGTCTTGGTTCTCTCTTGGTAGATGGAAAATGCTTCCTTTTCTCCAAGGGGCTCTCAGGATGCATGTCTGTTCTCACCACTGAGGTGCTCGCAGACTGAGGTGATGAGAAACCTATAAAAACGAATCCAGCTCTCTCAGAACTGAAGAAAATGAAATGGGAAACAAATGTTCGTCCCATATTAGAATAAGCACAGAGGGATTGCTCACTCTGTTGGAAAAAAAAAAAAAAAGAAGAGTAATTCTGCACATTTTGGTCTCCATTTGGTGTTGAACTGCACAGCTGTGAGTACTCCAGGGTGAAATGACAACCCATCCCCGAGGTCGCTCTTGCAAATACTGCGAATACTGCGCCTTCAGAAAGACGAGGATGGGTTTTAAACAATTTGTTCCTAATTGAAAGAGGTCACATGAGACTGACTTTACAAAGTTTACATAACAAAGAGTAATTCTGTTAAGTAAAATGATTAATTCCTGTCATTGCACATCAAACGGTGCAGTTACAAAACAGTATTGTCTATGCTCGCATTGCATTGAAAGCCATTTTCTCTCCAGTTTCCCTTCCCATAGCGCAACCTTTGGACAAAGCCTTAACTCTTTGGTGTTATTCAGAGGAGGAATTTGTGAATGGGAAGCGAGTAGGCTGCCAGGGATGTGTGAGATGTTACGGTGGTGTGGTGGCAAGCAAAAGACAACAGCTCTTTAGAGTGGACCCAGCTTACCCAAGGACCCAGCGCGATGAGAAATGCTTGCCAGCACAATGCGTTGGTTGTCGCCCTTCCTTGGCACAATGAGGCATTGAGGGAGACTCACAACCCCAAAATGGCAGATTTTTTCCTTTGAAATGCTTGCATGGTGTGTTGCACAGACATGTCAAGGACTCAGAAGAGCAAACGGCCGAGTAATTTGGTGCTTGGATAGGCTGGGAGGACATGGGTATCCTGGCATCCACCACACCTGAGCTTACAACTCCATGGGGCAGCATGGATGTTGGCTCTTCTAGGAGACTGAAAAACCTGGAAAGCCTCTGTGTGATATAAGCAGATCTGACAGAAGAAGAGGTTTCGGCTTTGGAGAAGTTCCCCGTTACTGCTGTAGAGTCAGATCTGGCTTTGGAGGGGAGGCTGTGTATCCATGTGGCTGCAGGGAGACCAGATGTGCTACCCTGTGGGAACAGAGGTCAAACGTTCTCAGGACAAACATGTGCCCGTGGGTGCTAGATGACACCTTCCTGTCTCATTAGGCAAGGGGGTGGTCTTTGTCCCTGTAGACTGGAGAAAGGTTGGGATGCACTGGGGTGCAAAGCTTTGCTGGAGAAGTGCACCTGAGGCTTGGGCTGGCATTAAAACCCACTGCTGGGTTTTAATATAATGTCTCCCACACTCCATGAAATTCAGTGGCATTCATTTTCTTGCCTGTTTGTCCCTCTGCTCACCTTTTTAGCCCTAAGACAGTCTCTTTCTTGCTTGGTAAGAGCAACAGAGAAAGGTGGTGCTGGGACTGGTGAGGGGACAGAGGACACAAATATGTGCTTAATCAAGCTGTAGTTCTGCAGATCTTGAAATTCCTTGTTTGTTCAAATAATTTGGGATTGGTTTGTGTCTAAATTTATCTTTCTACAGCCTGTAGAAGTGACTTTCCTGTAAGAAGTTATTCTTGCTCACTTACTCAACATAGAATGCTTATTAGCTTCCTTCATGATTTTTCTCATTACAGTCCCTTTCCTTCCTTTTCTCCAACCTCCCCTTGGGTCTCTCCTTTCTTGCCTACATTTCAATTCAAAAGCCCTGTTGGAGTTTTCCATTCTCTTCTAGGGCTGAGTCACTGACTTTTGTCAGCCTCCCACCACGGATGGCAAAGGCGAGGGGGAAGAGAAAGAAGAAACAGACAGAAATTGCTTCAACACCAGCCAAAAGCTGCATAAAAAGGCCCAAATGTTATGGCATCTGAAATAAAATCAAGCGGGAGCAATCCCTGCCAAATGTCCCTTGAAATGCTGGAAATCTGGAAGTGTTCAGTTCAGTGCAGCTAAAGAGAGCTTTCTAGCCTAAATGTCAGGGGAGGGGTCGGGGCACATATCCTGCTTTGCAGGTGGGATGTCCATCTTCTTGGTCCTTTCCAGGCACAGCCAAGCTCTGCATCCCTTCCTTGCTGTGAGGGCATTTGCTCCGCAGAGAGACGATGCCATGACTCGTGACACGGTTTGGTGGCTTGACTGCAGAGCTTGGTGTGGCAGAGCCTGAGTTAATCTCTGGGTGAGCAGAGGGTGGAGCAGTGCAAGGGGTGGGTGAGCACCCAACTCACCCCCAGCCCTGGTCCTGCCCTGGCAGTGGGCTGGAGCCAAGGGAAGAAAGGGGTGGGTCTGCTGCTACATCCTAGTGTTGTCTTCAGCCTTGATGATGCCCAGACTGAGCTTTGGTCTCCGACTTTCACAGAGTGCTCCCAACCACTGCCCAGGCTGCAAGGGCACATAAGGCAAATGTATCCCCCGTACAAAACATCCAGGACCTCTTTTTTCCCCACGTTTTTTCATGGCAAATGGTCTTGTTTCCAACTAGTGAGAAATCTGCCAAGTCTAATTAATCTGTCTGGGATGATGACAAGTTTCCCCATGTTGAAATCAGACTCCTTTTTCTAAGCAGGAAGCCTTGGGCTCAGCATGGCACCCAGAGTCCCAGAGCCCTTCTGCTGGCTGTGGGCAGCCCTGAACCTCACTGAGCACCTCAACTGTGGGTGCAAGGAGGGCTCAGACTTTGAATCCCCCATTCGCAGAACATCCAAAACTCCTGCAGCCACACTGTGGAAATAATGGAGCAAAAATTCTTCTGTGTCCACAGTGAGAAGTCCCACCTCTCCCAGGTCTTTGCCTGGAGAGGGAAGAGTTGAGAGTTACTCCACTATGACATTTGAGCTAGATTTTGTCCCTGCCTTCAATTATCTTCTGGGAAAGCCTCTTTTTCCCCACTGACTGTAGGAGTACTAATCTTCTCCCCATCACACCTCCTAAATTAAACACAAACCCCCTCTGCACCCACCACCTTGCAATGGCTTTTCAATGCCCCATGACAGACCTCTCACCATTTGCTCTCGTGGCACTGGGCTCTGAAACCTTCCATGGTAGGTGAAGGTTCATTTCGATGTAAGTCCACTAAAATCTATTCCTGCCATAAAAGGCTATCATTGGCAAGTCCCAGGCATTTTCTACACCTCTTGCTATAAATCTAACCAGTTTTAACTGTATTTACTTATTTATTTGTGCCACCAGCTAATCTGTTCTGTTGGGAAAGCAGATTTTGTATTGTTTGTCATTTCACAGACATTTTTCCATCTCTTTCATGTGCTAAATCACAAGCTCTCTAATGTTGCAATTCATTTTTCTCCATAAAAGTGTTTAATAATGATAGATTAGATTGGCCTTTCTGACAGATTAGATAGGTTTTTAGGTTTGGCCTTTGATGAAATTACAAGGGAGAGCACGAGGCAAGTAGTAAAAAATGTCCCCGTAGTGAAAGGTTTGACTTCTTATCTTCATAGATTAGCACCCTGCCTCTGCAAACAGCCTCCAGAAAGCTTAATGAGTCTGTGGGGACTGGTTGTTATCGGGAATAGTTGCTCTCTGGGGACTTGAAGGGCAAGGAGCAGCCACTTTGATTTAATGAGTAAAAATATACTGTGCTGCCCACTGCAAGGGCCATTAACCAAAGGAGGCCATGGGCTTTCTCAGTGCTGCACATACATTGTCTCCTCTCCCTCTGTCTCCATGCACACCATTTCAACACATTTTGAGGAATCCCAGTACATCCAGTGTAACTGGGATGGGTAAAGGCTGGAGGTTTAACCACTCAGTTCTGTCCATGGCTGGGTCCAGCCAGCCAGGAAAGGGACTACAAGACCTGGAGTCTGGGATAGGACATGAATGGGCAAACCAGTACGATTTCCATCTAATAAAAACCATGCTCTGTCCATCATGGTCTCTCTCTGTCTGTCTCCAGGAGCTAGGTGGAGATTTCAGGAACTGGGAGATGAACAGACCTAAGGGCACCCTACCAATGACTGTGATGGGTATGACTGTGATTCAGTAGTATGAAAGGAGATTGGGCTCCAGAAGTGTACCAAGTGGATGAGAAAGATGGAACTCAAAGCCCTTAATGTCCTTCTCAAAAGTGTTGGAAGATCCTTAGAGAAGAAGTTTTGCGGAGAGTCTGTGATGCACAAAATATGGTCTGAGAATGATGCTGGCCAAGTGTTTCCAGGAGGAGCAGGGATGTATGGATTGAGCTTGTAGAAGCTGTGGGTGAGGCACCATCCAGAGCAGTGTGTATGATTTTGGTCACCCACCTTCAGAGAACTTGTAGCTGAAGAGGGTGCATGGGAAGGCTGCACGATGGGGAGGCAATGGGGAGTCTGTCAGAGAAACAGCTAAACCAGCTTGTTTAGTCTGGCAAAGATGAAGGGTGAGAGGGTGGTCTCTATAAATACACATTTGCAAAGCAAACCTCATATTTATTTATATTTTAATTAGATCCGNTCCTTTTTTTTTTTTTTTTTTTTTTTTTTTTTTTTGGTAAAAAAAATACAGTAGGGTTCACAATCATTTCCACATCTCAGTATCCTGAAATTGCTCCATTTTACAGACTTTTTCTAGTGTTACCATTTATTTTTATCTTCTTTTCCAGAGAGTCAAGTTCTCAGGCAGCAGGAGGTTGTGGAAGGACCAGAGGGGTGGGTCCTGCCAAGGAGAACCTGTATCTACAAGAACTTTGTGGGGGGATATACAGTCTCCAGGTACAGCCTACATATCTTGTGTTTCATGCTTGTGTTTGCTCCTTGATAGGTGCATGTCCCAGTGAGCTCCTCTCCCTGAGGCCAAAATCCCTGAGGCACACCTTCCTGTGTGGACTTTTCTGATCCCCAAATATATCCACAGCTTCCTCCTGCAGCAGGGAATATCTTGTGGCTGTTCCACCACTGGCTATTGCTTTTATTTTGAATTAACACAGAATGTTCTCTTTTCAACGAATCAAAGCCCAGAGGACATCCTGGGCCTTTACATTGTGGTTTTAAGGAACAGCCCTGTCCTGGAGGGGCTGCAGGACTCATCTCATGCAGCTGTGTCCTGTGGTGCCCTATGGAAGTACCACAGCCCCGGGGACCTTCAGTAGCACTGAGCTGGGCACAGGGCTGCAAATCCGTGGGGAAGCTTGACAGGGGAGCGCTGGGATTCTCTCCAAGTACAGTTGGTGACTTTGTTGAGCAAGGATGCCACCTCCCTATCTCAGGAATGCCAGTGTCTCTTCTTCTTTTAACCACAAGAAAGAAAAGATCAGCATAAAGCGTGTGCAGATTTCTGAAGCTGCTCTCGCCCTGGAGCTCCCACCCATGGAATGCCCCTGGGGTATCAGGACAGGACATTTCCATATGTGGGAAAAGGAAACATGCCCTGTTTCAGCAGAGCCAATGTGCCTCCCCAGAGCAGGCACATTTGTCCATCTCTACGGAAGTACCTTCTTTATTTTGGAGGTGGCTGCTGTGCTGCATCCCTCATCCCGATTCCAGCAAAACAACTAGCTGGCGGATTGCTGGTTGTTGAAAAAAGTAGCTTAACAGCATCACCAAGTCCTTCTCCTCTGGAACAAGTAGGCCTCTGGGCTGCAGGCTCAGTTTCAACTGGCAGCAGCCCCCGTGCTCTGAGAGCACTTGGAGAAACCCAGTTCTGACGAGGGATCTGTGCCTCTCCCCTGCGCTCCAGGATTAATTAGCAAAGGCTCCAAACTTCCCAAACACAATGATATCCCTGCAATCTTCCTCAAATAAGCAATTTATTTTAGAAATAACACCTCAGCCTCAGGGACCTGTTATCTGTGCAAGTGGTTTTTATTAACTGCAGAGCAGGAATCCTTTGGGGCGAAAACACGAGCTTTCGGAAGACTCTGATACACTGCTAATTTGTACTTATTTATTTATTTCACAAAAGGCATGAAAACTGAAAGGCATCCCAAGGATTATTTTAATCTCCTTGCCATACTCTGGGTATTGTTTGTATTCTGGGGAGATCACTTCAAATTTCAGCACTGTCTTCTCATACAAAGGATATGTTATTAACATGCATATTCTTTGGCAGCAGTTCCACGTGCTTTTTGAACCAGGAAGGCATTTTTTATCTTCCTTTCATTTGAAAGGTGGAAAAGCTGTTTTTCCATTAGGGCAGATCATCAAGGGAAATAGTTCGGGCTGGAAGAAATCAGTCACAGGAGTGTCAATTCAGCTGCACAGGGCCCCAGAGGAAAGCTTGGAAGAGTTTGCCTCTGTCTGGACTTCATCTAACAGTGCAGACTGTCCAGGCCTGATGGCTTTTTGGTGTGGAGGGTGACATCCAGGGAGCCTGTGAACATCTGTAGTGCAAAGTGAGGCTGGTGTCACTGGACTTGGCACGGAGAACGAGGGACTAAGGCACCAGCTGTGCTGCTGAGGACTTCTAACTTGTGACATGTGCTGGCTGAGATGAGATGCTTTTGGCAAAAGAAGGGTTTCAGTTCCCCTGCAGCCTGGGCTGACACAAGCTAACCCAGGCCAGCCTCGTGGAGGCTGACTCTGCTTGAAGGCTTTACTCTGTGCTCTTTGGGTTAATCTGAATTAGTTGCTTTCTCTAGGCAGTAGCCCACGGGCTTTCCTGCTGCAGTAGGAGGATGAGTGAGGGTGGAGGAGCTGTTTTCTCCAGAGTGGCTGGATCCAGAAGGGAATTTCTGTCCACAGGAGGGGTTTGGAGCAGAGATGCAGCAGTGAGATCCCCCCAGCACAGCTGCACACACCTCCTGAAGGCACCCCAGGAAGGGGCTCTGTGAGGGCTCTGCCTCCCCTGCGCTCCTGGACACCCCCCAGCACGACTTTATCTTTTGGCCTAAACACACGTGCAGCTGTTTCACTGCCTGCTTTGAGCCTGGAACAAACGCGCCTGATAACGTCTCACTTCGGCTTTCCCAAATGTTTGTTGGGAGGGATCTTGTACACCACCTTGTGCTGCCAACCTCATCTGCAGCCAAGAAAATGAACGGCCCCACCTGGCTCCATGTCTTTCCCCACAGAAAGGCCACAGGTGAAAAGGGAAGGTGCCAGTGAACAGCCAGAATCGCGTGTCCTGGGAGAAGGGGCTCGAGATGCATCCCCTTTTCTCACACGTGCAGGCAGTGCCCTCTAGTGCTGCTGCCTTTTGGACAAAGAGGGAATATTAAATAATGAGAAAAACTGCGAGAGGAAAACCCCGGATCGAGCTGGTGGCACAGACAGACATAAATCCCTAAGTTTTGCCAGCACCCCGGGCATGGGGGAGGCATAGTTGCCCTTCTCCCTGGAGGAGCTGCATTGGTGCTGGCCATGGTGGCCAGTGATGAGGAGAAACTGGGGCCACCATGAAGAGGGCACAGAAGAAAGCCCATTCTACACTTGGATTTCCCCCTGGAGTCACAGGAAGCATTGGAAAGTGCAGATGATGGGGGTGGTTTTGCAAGAATGTCCTCTCCTGGTGGTGCCTCCTGCGAGCTTGTGGCATATTCCTGCTGGGAAGCTCTCATACAATGTGACACTCTGCTGTCACCAAAGCACTGTGTTTCAACCAACAGGTGGCATTTGACACACTCAGTCAAGCTCCTGATGAAACGTGCCGTTGGCATAAATAGGGAGAAAAGTTAAATCTTTTTTGAATTAGGAAAACAGCAATGTTAATTTAGATTAGAGACTTCTTTTGTATCTTTCTTCCTTTTCTTTTTTCCTCTAAGAAATGTTTTTTATTGTCTTGCAAGTGCTAAACATTTTATTTCTTCATTTTCATTTCTTGATTGCACTTTGTTTGCCGTTGGCTCCTGGCTCTAATCAGCTCTGCTTTCCAGAAGGGAAAACCGCTTTTCCTTTTTCTGGATGCATGTATGTTTAATGAAAAACAAAACAAAACAAAACCAAACCAACAAAAAACCCATCCTACCTCTGGTTTGAAGGAAATTTTCATTGATACCTTTGGGAGCAGGCGAAAAGCTTTTCTATTAAAAACAATGAGAAAGAAAATTTGATCCATATCATTCCACACAGCCTCTTCCTTCTTATTTCTGGCAGTGTTCTCAGAGGATGCCTTTTATCTTCCTATCATCTTGGCTGTCACTAGCCACAACCCATGTACTGCTCTCAACATACTTGAGCACAGTATTGTTGCTGAAAATGCCTCCCATTTCTCAGGCAGGGAGGTGTCATTTATTACTTCTACCCGGTTGGTGTCTAGGGACTGAGCTGAAAGCAGGTTTCTTCTGTGTTAGTCGATGTAAACACACACAATTAAAAACTGCTCATTACTTCTTAGAGCTGGAGAGAAGCAGGAATGGACATACCCTTGGCACAGTCCCTTAGGGCAGGAGGGGGGCCAGGGGAGCTGCTGTGGAAAAATTGCCTCTTCTCTGCCTGTCTCAGCTACGCACCTCGAAGGCCACAGCTCCAGCTCGTGGCCCTGCCACCCACACAGTTCATGCAGCAAGCTCAGTGCTAGCTGTGAGGTGTCACAGGTGGGGCTGGAACCCAGAGATGTGTTCTGGGAAGTGCCTTAATTCTTCTGGTTAATGCAATCTCAATAGGTACGTCTCTTGTCTTCTCCAAGTTCCAACTGACTACATTGCCTCCACCGGGACGTTCTTTCTGAAGCTTAGGGGAATAGATTAACTCTTTGGTTGACATATAGATATCCTGGTCTGCTATGGGAAGAACAAGAATCAGGGTTATCTCACCCTGGGACACAGTGAAAATCTGGGCACAAGTGCTTTGTGGATTCCTGCTGCAACTGATATTGATCCTGATCCCCGGTGTAGATTGTGCCTCATTAACAGAAGAGTTTTAAAGGAGACATATACCCATGCCAGCATCTTTCTTGCACAGCCAGAAAGTAACTCTCCTTCCTTTCAGTGAGTTGAAGTTCTCAGTTAAGACTCGTTTTTCCTTAAATGATATTTCACTGCTACAGTAAATGATCAATTTCTGTTCCCTGTAACCAAGGTCAGGTGTGAGAGAATAATAGTCTCCTACCCCAGCCCTGCACACTGTGTGAAAATGATTTATTGCATTTCTAAAAGAGGATGCTTGACATTTTGAAAATGCAATGTAGTCCAACAGTAATTAAGCAAAAAGCAGGCCGCTGAACAATTGATTGCCACTGTCAGCAAAGCCTGATTAACTCAGATGCTTGAAGAACTGTTTCTGCCACCTATGAATTAAAGGTTAGTAATTAAATTTATAAGCCATAGCCACTGTCTCTGGATGGTACTTCACTTATAAGCATCCCAATGAAGAATAATCAGATGGGAAAAAAATGCAGGTTGTTAACTGAAAGGCTTTTTATTGAGAGACAGTGAAACGTTGCTGAGGACTGATGTAGTGGTATCAGCCATCGGGTGACTTGCCTGAGGTGGCCAGCAAAGGAGGGTGTCCTGACAGGGTGACGGAGCCACGTTCCAGCTGAGAAGCAGCAGCTTGGCTTGAACAGGAATTTTACTTTGAATGGATGAGCATTAACAACGTCTCTCCCCGTTGGAGCCTTGAGGGTGGGTTCCTGATCTGCCAGACTGATCCACGGTGCTGAACTTGATGCAGAAGTCACTGGTTGAGTTCTCCCAGTGATGGGAGAGGACAGAGGGTGATCACAGGAACCCTTTAGTAACACAAGCTGATTATAATCACAGCTGCTAACAAGGAGTTTATTTTTGGACCCACCTGGTCGATGTGCAAACCAGATGATGGACAGCAGCTGCCATGAGAAACTGCTGGGCTGTAAAGACAAGGGTCATCTCCGTGTTCCCAAGGCCCCACATTTCAGGTCCTCCCTTGTGCAGGCTGAGCAACGTGAAAGACTTGTTGGAATTTTCCATCCTTTGAAAGAACTCGTATTTAGGGCTTAGATTTTTGGGGTTTCAGGCCCCACTTTGGGCGGGGACTATCTCATCTGGGACACACTGACCCCAGGGTAGCCAAAAGGCAGGGTTGTACCCAACCACTGCATTTTATTGGTATGTGACAAGCATTTCTATGAAATAATACTCTGGGGTTTGAGAAGCCATTGTTTTTGTACTGATTCATGAAAACTGTACCTTCATCATGAAGGTTTATGGAGTGTTTGTTGAGAATAAGGAGGTTTTGGGAGATGCCTGAAGTTCTGTTCCTGAGCAGAAGTTAACAGATGTTATTTGATTGCTTTGACAGTCTTAGGCATTGTTTTTGCAGCTCTTTTCCCACCACTGGGCTGTCATTCTTCATGAAAGCAACTTGAATTTAATTGCAAGGCTACATCAGACTCCTGCAGAAGCACTTTGTAGTCTCATTTTCACATTATGATAAAATTGGAAAGAAAAAAAAATCAATGCATAATGATTTCTGCAATCTGCCATCCTCTTGGGCAAAACTCATCCACAACAAAAAACCCACTTCTATGAGGACCCAACTTTGCTCATTACACATTTAAGATTTCTGCAGCCTTTCCCCCTCCTCCTGCCAGTCTTGGCAGACACATTTAAAATCCTGCTCTTCACTGACAGCCAATGACTCCTAATTTCAGCATCTGGAAGAGCACAGCATGACCAAGCTCATGCTGCACCTTTACTGTTATTTTCCCTCATAAACACAGACCTGCAAACCCTCCTGGGCATTCCGAGGGTGTTTCCGCAGCACTTGGAGTGTTAGTCAGCAAGATTAGGATTAACAGTCCCTTGTTAGTGCAAACATGTAGCCCATTGAGGTCACAACGTGCCCACTGCCACCAGCTTTGCTCTAGCATGAATTACCTCTCCTGCTAATTGCCTCTCTGTAGCTACCAGTGCTGTTTTCTTGGACCCAAACCAGCCAAAATCTCATGGGATTTTTGATGATTTGCGATTAAATTAAGTCGGGAATCTCATACTGCTGGCTTTCAGACTTTGTCCTTAGGCTCTTCCTAACCAGCACCTGCAAGGAATTCATCTTTCTTCTGCATCTAAACATGGGGCTGAACCAGTCTCCTTTCAAAAAAATATGGAGTTTTACTGAAAGGAACAGAACAAGGATGAGAAGACTTGCCACCATCAGCTGAACAAAGTAAGTCTAAGGGGGAAGGATGGTTAGTGCACCAAATAGTTAGGACAGTAAATATTCTTCAAAATTTCTGCCTTTTAAAAATATATTTGGGCATCCCAGGAAAGCGAATTGACACGACTTGGATTGGGTGGTTTGCAGATGTGGTTTGGTCTGGTTGTGGTCCATCTTGTGGCACCTCCAGGACCACTCTGCCTGGTGGCATTGCTGGCGGAGCTCCATGACAGCACACACAGCTCTCATCTCACACCACAAGAGCACGAAGATGTCATGGTGGGGCAGACAGGGGTGGCCAGGGCCACGTGGCCAGGGCAGCAGCATTCACTCACGCTGTCTGAATGAGATAAACAGGCAGCAACTCATATTTCCATGGGTCTG
This sequence comes from Cephalopterus ornatus, assembly GCA_013396775.1. Classification (NCBI taxonomy): domain Eukaryota; kingdom Metazoa; phylum Chordata; class Aves; order Passeriformes; family Cotingidae; genus Cephalopterus; species Cephalopterus ornatus. Next base: position 417,625 of record VZRE01003958.1, on the reverse strand, counting down.
TACACATTCACACAGCTGTGCTGAAAGGAGAAGAAAGAGTTATTTATGATGTGTTCTGAAATATAAATTATATCAAAGTCAAAGCTCAGGGTAATTGCTGCTGAAGTAGATCCAAAGGTTGGCATTATGATTAAATAGCGCTGCTGCCTTTAAGGGGAAATCTAGTTACAGACAAACAACATGGAGGTCAGCAACAAAATATAATCCAATTCTTAGCTATGAATTAATGAATGTGCTTTAGATTAATTTAAATCCACAAAGAGACTTTGTGTTGCAGAAATATTCATTAGGAAGTTTACTGGATTATTCCTCTGGCAGGGGTTCAGCTTTCTGCGCTCTCCAGGTGAACCCAGTTGTCACAAAGCACGAGGAACGAGCTGGATTTCCTCACCAAATGCATCTGGTTTGGTTCTCTGATGCTTTCCCTCCACTGCAGATGACCTGTGCAATGCCTGTCCCTGCTCACCACGCTCTGAACAGGACATTTGCAGTGTACACCAGCAGCATGAGAGACTGAGGGCTGTTTGAGCTCAGCTTGATTTGGTAGCAATGAGATAATAGCGAAATGGGACCAAAAAACCCTGCTGGAACCAGGTGATAGCTTTCCACCTTTTGCTCTGGGATTGTGGCCTCTCTGCAGGAGAACACGGGTATGAGTGGTGCTTGAGTGCGCCCTTAAATGTTTTGAGGAATAATGACCAGTGTTTATGGGGGTGTGTGCTGGAAATCTTTTATTTTTGAAGTTATTTGGAACCTTTTCTATGTGATAATAGTCTCTGGCCACCTTCCTATACATGCAAGGAAAAGAGCAGACACAGCCAAGGACCATCCAGGGGAGGAAAGTAAAATGCTTTCAGTGGTCGCAAGTGGGGACCAAGTGGGGACAAGCCACACCAGTAGGTTCACAGCCCTGCCAAGGGGTGCCGAGCCCCAGTCCTGCCTCCAGGAATAATGCCAGAGTGGGAAGGGCCCCTCGACTCACCACAACTTCCCTGGAGGGAGCTGGAGCTGTGGGGACTGTGCTGGCAGGACATGAAAGCAGCTCCAACCCTGCCTTGGCTTTGCTGTCCCAGTCGTGGTGGAGGAGGGAGGGATGGCGAGGCCAGAGGGCCACCTGCTTCCTTCCACCTCCTGTGAACATAATTTGCTTCTTCCCAGTGCTGCAGGGATTTATGATGTGCCTTTACAGGGGTGGAAGGCTGTGCTTGAAATAAGATGGACAGATCCCTCTGTCCTCACTCAGAGCTTCCATGGCTTTGGATTGCAAATCAAACCACAAAGAGTACACAGGGCATGGGAGAAGAGCAGACCTCCTTAGAGTGGAATATTTGGATACCTTTTGGTTTTGTGTTTTTTCTCGTTTTGTTTTTTGTGTGTTTTTGTTTTGTTTTGTTTTGTTTTAAGCACAACACCTTTTTCTTCTTCTGTGGCTTTGTATCGGTTGTTTCAGAGAGCTGCCCTAGCCTTGTGTAGCCTCACCCTTCCCAGACTTCTTCTCCAGGTGGTTTTGCTTTCCTGCAACAGCGAGATCTTTTATCGCAGAGGCCAACAAGTAATAACTCATAAGCTGTTTTTGGCTTCCTTTAGCTCACACTTCAGGAGCCTGGGTGGAAATGCTTTTATTATGGACCAGTTGTAGCCATTAAACTTGGACTTTGCCTTCCAAGCGCTGAGGTAATTTCTCACCCCTAAGTTTCACTCATTGCATATGGTGGGGAATCAGCTGCAGCACTTCAGGACGCTCAGGATGTGGCTTCCCGCAGCCTTGTGCATGCTCAGGCCTCAGGGAGTGTGTGGAGAGTCTTCCATACTCATAAAAGGTGATTTCCAGTGACCATCAATTCAGTCCTGGGGTTTCTGGAAGGCTCTCTCTTTGTGGAATATGGGCTTTTTTTT
>VZRE01003958.1:397360-413868 GCA_013396775.1 Cephalopterus ornatus | reverse complement strand
GCCCTTTGGGACATGCAGGAGATCTTCAGTCGTATCTTTATTTAACAAACGAAATGCATCTGTGATTGTGAGTAGACCACATCATGGACGTGGTTATTACTGAGGTAATAAATCACAGTACAGGGACAAGGGAGACCTGAAAATATCAAAAAATCCATCCCAATCCCGCAGTCCTTACTGGTAAAAAAGCAGGAGTGGAACCGAAGGCTGCAAAACGATGTCTGTGAGGAAACCGGGCAGCCTTGGAAATGTTGAAGAAATAAATGTATGGAAGAGAGGAAACAATCCAAGAGGTTATCACATATGTTGGTGAGGGCATGATTCCCTGAAGGAATCTGGTAAATCTCTTATCTGCACAGTGTGGGACCTTTTGTAAAAACCTTCATGAAAATGATTGCTACTGTGCAATTGTAGTAAGAGTTCAAATAAGAAGCAGCAGTAGTTTTCCTGACAAGATAAGCCCCAAAATCTCCACATTCTTATGGATTTCAACAAATTCCTCTTATTTATGTAACCACCTCAAAATAACTCATTCAACTGATATTTCTCAGCTGCGTGTTTCATCACCTGCACCTCGCAGCAGAGTTGAGCTGTAAGATGAGAGCTCACATTTGCTTTCAGGAAGGGGCAACACTCACCCCTCTGCACCTCCCTGGCAGACCAGTGCTCTGAGTCTAAACACAACCAGATCTCCCTTCTCAGTCTGCTTTCTTCTTTTTTTTTTTTTTTTCCCCCCCTGCTGGAAAACAAGGAGGATTAGCTAAACCTATAGCTTAAATATTATAATTAATTGGTGCTTTTTGATTTTTTTATATGCCTTCTGCTGCTATGCTAGAAGTGAGTTTTCTTTGTGTAAGAAAGCCTTTGTTTGCCTGAAACAGGCTTTTCCCACTCCTGCATAAACACCGCTTTGAAAAATTGCATCACAAAACCCTCAGCATTGGGATTTTAGAAAAGGAGCCTGAATGGCTCCAAACTTCACATGGCTGTGCAGCGAGGAGAGGGGGGCTTTCATCTGACAGGCTGTTTAAGGATGGTTTGACCTCTCTCTTCCTTTACATGCTGGGAGTTAACTTCTCCTGTAAGTGTCCAGCATAAATTATTTTCATGCAAATTTCCTTGTCAAAACTACAAACAGACATTTGATCAAAGGTCAGCTCTCCTTTGTGTTCCTGTTTGATATAGAAATTTCTATTTCATCTTTGACTGTCATGGTCAGTTAAGGGAACTGTAGCCTGATGGGAAATTACTGATGCATTTCATGTCCTCTCTCCAACAAGGCTTTTTTCCCACCTTACATATCTTATGGGTGTTTTAATTTGAATATGTTTTCATTTTTTAATGGAATAGTTAAATTAGCTTTGAAAATGTAGTGGTATGACACTGAAAATTGTCTGCTTTTTAAACTGAAGCTCAATTTACTGCCGTTTGATACCCTGGGAGCTGATCAAATAATTACTATTCCCTTACTGCCGGCTTTATTTCATGCTTAACTTGTGGATCTTTTTTTTTTATGGAGCAGTGCCTGAAGAACAGGAATTGCAGCAAAAGGAAGATTTGGGAAAATTTTGTATGCACTTCTTGGGTTTCCTTGGCTCTGCTGTATCCAAGAGAGCACGGAGAACCTGGAGCCCACTCAGACCTCTGTGAGCACAGCAGAGGGGTGAGCGCTGCTGGTCTCATCCTGCCCCAGCACTGGGGACTTGGGTCCCTGAGTGAGAGATGCTGCAGGGAACTGGCCACACTGAGATTGGGGATGATGCAGAAAGTAGCTAGGGAATGAATGCAAAGCTCCATTTCTATCCACACTGACTCTCCCAAGAGATACTTCCTTCTTTTCTTGAAGCACTTTCATGGTTTAAGTGGTCTGCTCCAGGTAGCCCAGGCTGCTTGCCTTTCCGATCCCCCCCAGGCTCATCTGCCCCACTGGCTTTGTACCTCAGTCCCGTGATGAGATTTAACATCAGGGCACCTTTGGAAGGCAGGGGAATTTCATTTGAGAGTTATGGCTCTAGTGTTAAGACTCCAGAAATGTAAAAGAATGACTCCCAGGAGCCTTTGAGGTGCTGAATCTGTGATTTGCTTGAAACAGTACAGGAGGCTTTTGCCAAAGCAGGGAATTGAGCACAGCTCTTCCTGGGGCCAATACCTCAATCCCCATTTGTCATCCTTCTCCAACTTTTTGGAGCCCTTCACAGTATGTAAAGACAAGCCCATGTCTAAGTCCCTGTAGTCTTAAACCACTGCTGCTGTGTCCCTTCATTTATCCCTGTGCAAGTGCACAGATGTGACTGTGGCTATGGGGCTGACAAAACCCTGGTGAGATTTGAGGACCAAAACCCAGGTTATGATGAATGTTCCCCTGTCCAAACCTTGAGCCACTTTGATGAGTTCTAAAACCCAGCTCCCTTGGTTTTTGCTGACAAAGCTCTAGAGCCACAACTCTGTCTAATGAGGTGTGTGGCATAATTGGGTGTCACTGTGTCTGTCGGAAATGTGAGGATGCATTTTAACCTTAAAAGAATGTTGCCTTCATATGTAAAACTACTTAAGGCCAAGGCTTGGAAGACCTAACCATGACAGAGCCACTGCCTCCCCCTCCCAAAGACCTGAACTTCCTTCTCTGCTCTAAGTTTTGCAAGCCTCCCTCTTCCACAAGTGTTTCCTGGTGGCTCTGCTGGAGCAGGATGCCCACAGCTGCTGACCATAACTCACACTGCTAGGTTGGACCCCTTCTCAGCAAAAAGCCTTTTAAGCAATTCCTCTTCTCCTTTCTTGTTTCCCCTTCTGTTACCTTTAAGCACACGAACTGGTCCCTTTGAGATGGAGTTGGACACGAGGCAGCTCTGATGTGCAGAGCCCTTCTTTGCCAGGGAAGACTTTGCCCTTCCTCAATGTCTGGGACCATGTCACATCTCATTTATCCAGAAATTTCTGCCTGCCAAGTCCCAACTCTCCCCATCGGTGACAGTGACACCAGATGGCAGCAGTGGCCTTCGGATCCAGCTCTGAGTGAAGATGCAGGTGAGTGTTTCTCTGCATCCCGCCTATTTCCCTCTGTGCTCTCCTTTGCTGGGGCTCGATCAGCTCCCACATAGGCCATCAAAATAAAATTGCATCGAGTATCTATATGCTGTAGACTCCTTCTTAAAAAGGCAAGAAAGAGAATTCCTATCTTCAATTGGGCTTTAATTAATCGTTTTATCATGACTGATGCAGCACTGTCAAGTAAAAGCAGAGACTACGATTTTTGAAGGTCATGGGGATTTTTGGGTGCCTGGTTAAAAGTGATTGCTAGCTCTGACCATCTGCTTTCTGAAGGGCTCTCAGTTGATCACTCTGGATTTGTGGCATCCTGCATCTTTGGCTCTTGGCCTCAGGAGACTTTGGCACACATTGGATGGCTCTGGCTGCATCACCACAGAGTCTCCTGGCTCCTGTGCCATGGCTCCAGTCCTGCCACTGCCCCTCCTGCCTACCAGGTCCTCCATGGGGTTGGCATTGAAACTGTGGCAGAAGCCAGAAACTGGGCCAGGAGGCCACAGGCTGTGGGTTTTTGGGATGCACTCACCTTACAAACCTCCTTTGCAGGTGTGGAACAAGGGGCCCTCAGTGTGTTTTCTTTATGATGATTGCCAAATATTTATTGATTTCTATTTTTTTTCCTTGGTCTGGGAGATCTCAACTTACCTGTTAGCCACTAACTGCAAACAGAAAGAGAAAATACCCAGCTTGGGTGATGGATTGTTCTGTGTGCTGGGGCAGAGAGTGCCAGCAAAGAGAAACAGCAGAGCTAAATCCCACTGGCAAGGGGAAGACCTGTTTCTGGTGGACAAAAATGGAAAAAGCCTGGTGAGTGCTCCAGCAGTCCTGTCTGGCTGGACAGGCTCATTCCTTAGATTTTGGAATGGTACCAAAGCTCAGTTAAAGTGGTACTAATTAATTCATACTGTCACACCTTAAAAAAGTGAGAGTTTAAGCAGCCTGGAAGTGAGTCATTTGGTTCAACAGAGGAGATGACCTTTTTTAGGTTAAATAAGAGAAATACAGAAAAACAGTCCAGGAATCCTGCTGGATTTTTTCTCCTAGATACTAATAACTGCATTTTAACTTCTTTGCTACTCACACTGACCTGGCCTGCAAACAGAAATAAACTATTACAGCTTAATTTATGCAGGGCAGTGACCCTACAAGTAGCAGGACAGGAGATCTGGGTTCAGCTTTCTCTCTATCTGTGTCCCAGGAGATTGGGAAAATTCAAATTAAAAAAAAGAACCCTCTGGAGTCAGGAAAATCTCAGAAATGCCACTGGTTGTGGATCACAGGCTTAGTTACTCCGTCTGCCCCCACTACCCCTGAGCAAACCACTGGACTGGTCTCAGCAGGCAGAGAGGGCTGGACCCTCCTCTTGAGTTACCAGCACTTAGAACAAGCTGTATAACCTGAAAACAACTGGTGGCACATGAGCAAAAAAGCTCCTCCTGAAAGAGGAGCTTTGGATAGCAGCAATGTTGTGGCTTTGCAACTTGGGATGCTGAGAAGGTGCTGCAGCATATTGCCTTGTAATAATATGAAGCAAAAGCTCAGCAGAAAGTCTGTGAACCAGATAAGATTGATTAAACAATTTCTAACCAACGGGGTTGCACATAAAAATTTTATTAAAACCTCAAGTGCTAAATTTATTTCCTGGGTCTGTCACCACTATTTTTTTTTTCAGTAGTGATAATTACTACATTAGAAATTAAATGAACCTCATATACTACATCTTTCAGACCTCCTAGGAGAGTTGTGAAAGTGATTTAGGGAAGTGAATTTGCTATTGTGCCTAATCAACTTACAGTAATTGTCACCTATAATTTTAACTTGACTGCTATGTGTTTAACTGGAAGCTTTACCTTTGTTTTTGTAACTGAGCTTCTCTGTGACTGTTTTTCTGCTTTCCATCCTCTCCCAAAACCCACTGATAGAAGACAAATCATTGCATACAGCTGTGCAGTTAACAGCACTGCTGTTTGCTACCACCTTGGCTTCTTCATCAACCTGATGTGTTGCAGCATCAGGTGATTTTCCTTGAGAGACCAACACCAGGTTGTCTCCTTTGAGATTCTAATCACAGCTGCATAGATATCAGTGGCAATAAAAGGGCTTTCTGGCTTGAGGGGCTCCTTAGCAGGGTGGCAAGTGTGGTTCTGTCTGGTCCCGGCTTCTCTAGGTGAGAGATACTTTCAGGGACTTGTCCCTGCTTTGTGCTTCAGAGGTGTTGGGTCACGTGCAGTCCCCTTAGAAAAGCTCATTAATGATTCCTTTATCCCGATTGCCCCCATCAGACCACAACTTGTTTCTTCAATGAGCTCTGGGGGACAGCAAACAGCCCAGCAGGCCACAGGGTTTACAGAACGGCAGCAGGGGACCTGCAGGTGAGTCACAAAGCAAGAGACAGTGGAGCCAAAGGTGTCCCAATGCTTCTCAGCAGGACCCAAAGCTGCCTGGGTCAGAAGCTATGTCAAAAATAGGCTTGTGGAGGCTGCTAATGCCTCCTCCCAAACATGAGCAGTGAGTTTAATGCACAGGTTCCCTTCTGACATCTGGGCAGTTGCTCTGGTCACTCAGCTCTTAAACAGGACTGACTGTTCCTCCTTTGCTTCTCCTGCGAAAGAAATGTATCTGTGTGTATATATACATATATATATCTGTGTGACTTCAGTCTGCAGGAGGACAAGGTTTCTTGGGGATTTAGGGAAGATGGTAATAATTATCAATGTGGGCACTCTAAATCTTAGCATTGCTTTTTAAGCTTCCTGGATGCTTGCACAGTATCAGATGGAAGAATGGGACTGCTTCTGACCATACTCCATTCAACACTGTGCAATATTTGCCCCCCCTTGGAGTCGCATATTATATAAAACCTGTTCAATTTCGATTGGGATCAGGCCCTCTGTTTTTAGAGAGTCTTTTATAGAGCCTTAAAGATCCAGAAAGGCTATATTGTGTTGATGCAATTAAAGGAGGTTATTTGAAACTAGTTTATCACTGTAACACTCATAGAAATTATTGTGCTTGTGCGGCTTTGCGCTGGTGTTCTGGAGCAATGCGTGTGGAATAGCAGTAACCTTGTCCCTGAATAATTCATGTTGTTTGTCAGCCACTTCTTAAGCCTTTCTGCTTAACCACAGAAGATTAGCATTTTCGTTGCCTTTTTTTTAATCAAAGGTTTGGGGCAGGGAAGAAGGGAGAGCGTTGTTTTTTTTAACTTACTTTAAAACACTTCCCCAGGCTTTCAATAGGCACTGCAGCTATTCAAATTGGGATATTTTGGTCTTAGAAGCATTTTAGCTAGCTCTTAGGCCTGTTACATTATACAACTTTCTAGTAAATCATGAATAAGTTGAAAAGCTATAGAGCTTTTTTCCTAATTTCTCGCGAGTCCTTTTACTACCTAATTTGTTTTCATCCCATGTTATTTACTGACTAACTCTAATCAACATTTCTGGTATTGTTCCAGTCCACAAGTGTGGGAAGGTTTGGCAGGTAATGTGTGGCAGCACAGGGAGGCTGAAAGATCCTGGCCTCGAAATGAATATTGCTGGTTGGAAATTGGACTGCATTCATTACGCACTGGAGTTCTCCTGAGCTTTGTCTCTGAGTAAGGATGCTCCGCTGGCGGAAAACAGCAAAGCTCTGTCAGGTTCTGAAGTGATGCTGACCTGCACAGCTGCAGTTCAGAAATACTCAGCCTCAAAATCAACGGGATGGAGGTAAAAGCCAAAGGTTTGGCTCAGAGCAGAGTAGGGAGGGGAATGCCAGCCTTGGCAAATGCAGGGTTGGCGTGTGTTCTCTTTGCTTCCATCTTGGGGTTACACAAAGGAGCGTTTGGTTGTTTTCTGGTTTTGTTTGTTTTTGTTTAAATTAAAACTGAAAATTTGAATTATTGGTCCCATTAAGCATCCATCCTGTACACTTCATGGAAGAGCCCAGCAGAGGTAAGCCAAGGGGTTTGCCATACCCCTGGCTGTTGGGATGATAACAGGAAGTATTCCACTGAGACCAGCCTGGCCCCTTGGCTGGGAGCTCCTCCTAATGGAGAAGTCACTAATCAGTGACACAGCCCCTTTGTCTGTGGATCTCCACCAGCCCTTTGTGCCTGAGCAAACTAAAATCACTGGTGTGCAAGAGCAGCCACGTCCTGCTGGCAAGAGCAAGTCACTGATGGGGAGAGTGTTTGGGCTTTTGTGCTGACAGATTTAACAGAGAAATGCTGGTGTGCGCAGAGAGCTCTATGGACATGTTTGGTGAAGGAGAGGTTGGAGCAAGATCCCCATAACAGGAAACAAATTCCCTGTCTCTGCAAGGCATCTCTGCTCTCCACTGCTCTGTGTGCTCCCTTTATTTTCCATGCTCTCTTTTCACTCTGCATCTTCCCGACACGCCAGGTGGGATCTGGCAGCGTTGGGGTGGCAGGTACCAGCACATGGCCACAGCTGTGAGTGTGGAGTGCTGTGGTATGACACTCACACCTTCTGCTGGCACTTACAGTTGGCTCATCTCCTTTTTGCCTTTGCTCCTTCTTTTGTTTGCCTCTCTATGCTGTAATATTTAAGAAACAAAACCAGGATGCTCTTAGAAAACCAAATGGCTTTCGGAAGAGACTTCTGTGTTAAACCTCACACTTTGCAATGCAAACTTTCCAACCAAGCTAATTTTCCCAAGTGCTGACACTGGATTTCTCTTCCTCCCCTCATTGATACTGTTCAAGCCTCTTCTCCTGGAGCTGCATCTTGCTCTGCTGTGCACAGTTGCCCAGAGCCAGTCCACAGCTCCCAGCCCGAGTGCAGCTGGAGTGACAGCCCCAGCTTTCACACACTGTAGTTGCTGGGGAGTTTCTCTGTTCCTGCTCCACTATTAGGTTTCAAACCTCCCCGCTGAGTAGCTGTCCTCAAGTCACATCAGGTAAGCTTAGCTATGCATTGAATTCAGGGAGTGGAACTAATCCCGCATTTCAGCTGTGGAGGAGAACAATGAGACAGGGAGCTGAGCCTGGCCCCTGGCTCAAAGGTAAGGGGTTTAATATATTAGTTGAAACAGATGCTTTGCACTTTAGCATGTGTTGTATCTAATTCCAGGTCTATCTCTGTTTAGCTGAATGACAGGCCTATATATTTTATGGAAAGTATGTGCAATACATAGTGTATTACATAAATGTCAAAATTATGTATATTATGTTTAACGTATGTATGCTTTGGTTCATTGCTCCTGACAGGAAAACTGTAATGCCAGGATCAATAGTCTCTGTATAAATTCAGGAATATAGAGAAAACTACTACCATGAGCTGACAGAAGCCATCATCACAAACACTACATGCTTTTGCTTTCCCAACTGTTGGTGTTTCAGTCACTGAAAGAATTAAGTTCTGCCCCCAGTTTAATCTCCACTACTCTGTGGAGAAGTGTTTGGCTCATAGTGAATTTTCTCCCAGAATTCCCTTTGCCTCAAGGGGACATTTATATTGACTATGATAGAACTGGGTTTAAATTTTTTTAATGATAAAAAGATGAATCTTTATGCAGATCGGAATTTATAAAGTCCTTATTTATAAAGATTTGAATATTTTAGCTGAAATGAGTGGCTATGCTAGCTGCTAAAAATGGTACTTAATTGTCTTACCAGGTCCCCAAAGTACACTTGCCATTTTCTTTGGCAAATAGAGGAAAATTTTAATTTCCCCTAATTTGAAATGGAAGACGAATGGTGAATAAGAGGTGCCCTGAGATCTGGCCTGCACAGCGCATGCTAGAAATGAGAACAGGCTCTGCAAGAAGGAGGTGGCAATAAAATGACTTCCCCTTTTAGCATTTATACTATTGCTACAATTAGTAATAAGAACCGATCTCGGAGATCTTCATGGCTATGACAAGCAAGCATGACAAATCTGAAAAATGAATGGATGTCCTAACTCCTTTTCCCCTCCCTTCAGTTCCTGGGCTTCTTGTGTTGCTGACGAGCTTTCCCTTCCCCTTTGTTTGGGGCAGGGCCGTTACCCAGCAGGTGGAGGAGCACTTCCCAAGCCGGGTGTGGGGAGGGGCTGCCTTGTGTGAGGATGGCACAAGCAGCTGATGGGCACCAAGGGCCCAGCCAGACACACAGACAGTTTGTGCATTTGTTCTCTGGCTGATCAGCAAGTTTCATTTTGGAGGCACAACCAGGCTTTTAAAAAAAGTGAAGATGTAGTAGTGGTGGTTCCTCCAGGATGAGTGCTTTTCTGATCCCTAGTGTGACTGTCTTGGATTTCCTATGGGAATTGTATGTCCTGTGCTTGCCTGGCACATGACTCGGGACAAAGCCTTTTTATTTATGGTGAGTTTCATGCAAAGGGGTGGGAAAAGAAAGGGAATCAGGCCCTGAGATCTTTTCACTGTGCATGTGCTGAATGCCTTATCCTGGGACGGGGCAGGGAAAGGCTCCAGTGCTGTGCCCTGCTGGGCATATGCCATGCAAAGAACACTCAATGGAATATCACTTATCCATAAAAACCGAAAAGGCAACAGGGTCTCAATTAAGGGGGTCAGACTTCTTGAGCTGAGCATCTGACCTAGCACCAAAGTGCTACATAAAAAACCCTGTATGTGCATCCTTCAGACATGTCCTCAGAAGTTGAGCTTCCCATTCCCCCACATTCCAGATACTTGTCTTGGCTCACAGGCTGTGCAGTCTCTTGGCAGAGCTTGCCCTTCCCTTCTTGACTCAATTGATGGTCTTTGAAAGTGTCCCTTACCAGCTGCTGCCCCAGTAACTGAAATCGGTCACAATCTCTTCAAGATGTAGCTAATTTCAGTTTGTTGAAGTCGTTGATTTGTTTTTTTACTTCCCTCCTAAGGAGAGCTGAATGTAAAAACTCGTATGGTTGGAACAGAAACTGTTGTGGGAAGCTCAAATGGGCAGTAAATCCATAACAAGGGGCACAACAGCTGAGGGTGTCTGCATTTCAGCACAGCACAGTCCCCTCCTGAGCACAATAGATAGGAATCCTGATTTTCAACTCCAATGTGGCCTTCAGTAGTTGCTCTTAAATCTGTGTAACGGACCACAGGAATGAAGTTTAAAACGTGAATGGATGTTATGGCAGGATAATACAGGTATCTATATATGAACCTCTACTTTTATATATATGTCACTTTATCAAACAAGCCTAGGGATGTTCTGTAGTCAAGGTAATGGTATTTGGTGTAATTTTTAAATGGTCAGAATTGAAATCTTGGAAACCCTTCACCTTGCCACTCAGTAGCAAAAAGTGAATGCCCTGCCAGCTCCAAGTATCATATGAACCATTTTATCGCAATTATTTTTGCTAGGAAAGCTGTTCTTTATTCCAGTAGGTTAAAGAGCAGGCATGTTGTCTCAGCACAGTTAAATCCCACAGCTTATTACCATGAATACATAAGCTCAGAGGATATGAAAGTGTTCCATCCAAGAGGATATGAAAGTGGTCTGCCCAGAGAGAGTTCAAGGCCCTCTTGTATGTGGAACACAGTTCCAGGCTTTAAAGCTCTGCTGTGTGTCAGGACTTTCAAAAAGGCAGTTCTCAAAATGGCCTTTTAAACTGGCAATTATTTCCCATATATCATCAAGACAGACTTGTAGAGGAGAAATGAAGACACTGAAAAGAATTCAGTTCTTTTTAATATGTAACCATTTAATACGCTTTTACAGTCAATATCAGACCAAGCCATTCTTCCTGAACCTCAGCTCACTGTTCCTTCATTCGATAATAAAACTACTGACCACAAGGAGAAAAGGATCTAAAAACACAAACAGAAAATAAAAACTGCCAGTAAACGGAAATATGTAAACCGAAGTCTTCATAAACAGTCAAATATTTCAAGCAGAATCCATAGAAAATAAATGTAGTTGGATTTGGATGGGTCAAGTAAATAAGGGGAGGTATTGAGATATCTGTATCATACCTGTTTTTTAAAAAAATAATACCATGTATTAAACTTATTTCCCTATGAAAGCTGAAATATTGGGCTTTCCTCTATCCAAAAAAATCGAACACATGGGAACTTATAAAAATATGCACACTATCCATTTCCCTTTTAGGGATGTTAAGATTATTTCTGCTTGTTAACTTTCTGTATTCACTGGACAGGTTTGTGACACCACACTGCCCCACCTTGATGACAGATAGTATTGGCTCAGAAATAGCCACTAAAAATGAGATGTCTGAGACACTTTTTGTTTGTTTGTTTTAAGCAATGGGCCTTCTGAGTTATCTTGCTAACTTTAGTGTATTAAGCTTCTAGTGTTCCTCAGGCTGAAAGTATGAAGAGAAATGATACATTCCTTCCTGTTGCAGCTCTGGGGATTTTCTGTTTCATATTCCAGTTCTTTAAATGCAAAAAAAAAGAAAAAACCAAAAAGTTACTGAAGAGAGAAAGAACTGAAAGACACAGCAGCTCTGAGGGATGACTTCAGACTGGCCCAGGGGCACATGATGGTGTTGAGTGATTAAAGTTTACTGTATGCTCCCTAAAAAGAAACAAACGAGGTTGCAGCTTTGCTGTCTCCTAAAACTAAAAAGGAAAACTACTTTATTCTTAAACTTCTTGGCTTGTTCTAGGCAGAAATGGCAGTTTATTTTTTGCTCTGCCCTTTCTCTAGGCATCTGTGCTCTTTGGGAAGGGCCTCCGCCTTTCCCACAGCTGAATCGTGTCCTGGCCGCACTGGGATCAGTTTGCAACTACATCAGTGCCCTAAAGTCCCGGCTCTTAATTGTTGGAGCTGGTCAGGCCACCAGTGACATATTTCTGTGGAGGTCAGTATGGGTTTGTCCATGTAAGAGGCAGAGTTCTAATAACACACACACATGTAGGTAGAAGTAAATATGAACGGGGGAAAGAAAGGGCAGCAAGAAGTCCTTGTTCTTCTCTGATGTTACCTCTTCCATCGTTGTAAGGGTCTGTTTGATCTGGGCCCTCTGGAAGTAGAGAGGAAGTAGCCAGAAGGGTCTGGAGATGAGATTGAACTGCTTGTTCAAATCCTGGAGACAAGGACAGAAACACACCTCTTCCCTCTCTGGATTGGGCATAATTTCTCCTTCCTATGTGGTTTATTTTACAGTGACCAAGAAGCCTGAAGGATATGGGCCATGTTTACTGGTAAGAGGGATTTTGGGGACTCTGGGTCTTAGATGCAGTGTTTGTTCCAAAGAGCTGGGAAGCTGGTAATTTTTGAAATGGAGCTTTTAAACACCACTTTTAGGCATAATAAATAAAACATGCACAGATGTGCGTGAAATACCAACAGAAATAGGTTACCTGCAAAGAAGCTGGAGGTAATTCAGTCTTGGTGGATGCTCAGCAATGCCACATTTTCTGCTGGCAGCCTGGGCTCTGGTGCACACCTCCAACACAGCCACGAGAGGCTTAAGGGTTCTGGTGTGTTAAGGAAGAATCCTCACAAAAATACCACTGGAGACTTGACAAGTCAGAACAGGGCTCACACTCTGCTGTAACTGAAACAGGGCTGTTTCCTTTGAGATGGCTGTTAGGTTATACTTGCTGAAAAATGAGGTTTCCACTGGGACCAAACTCAGCCTCCTTCTCCCTGTGCTGGGCAGAGCAGTGAGATCCAGCAGAGTGCAGATTTCTCATCTCTACGCAGGTTCCCCAGCCTTCTCTGTCAGGCTCCCAGCAATCGCACACTGCTCTTGCCAAACTTTATTTTGACAGTGGATAAGTGGGGATTTTGTTCAGAAGTGGCTGCTCTCAGGATCCATCACTGTCACGTCACCTAAACGACGCCAGTAACCCCCATTTTCAGTAGCTGCCAGGACTCGCTGACAACAGCAGAGCCCGTCGTTCCGAGATTAAGGAGGGATTAGCTGTGCGATTTCAGCCCTAAGAGAAAGGTTAAACACTCTGGGAGGAGGAAGTGCGTGCGTGTGTGTGTGCGCACACGTGTCTTCCAAAACAACAGATGGCTTCAATAAAGTTGCTCCTGCTGCTCGCAAGTGGCACTTCTTGACATTAACAGAGCCATATCTCATCGGGGTTCTTGTTTCTACCAGCCTGGCTCAGCAAGGCCGAATCCACTGTCCGGTATGGGGTAATCAGGAAAGGCACTCTGATATCTGCCCCATTAATTGCCCCCTGCCACTCTTCCCTCTCTTCTGATGTAGTGCCCACTGTGCTCAGCGTGGCGGGATCGATCGGCTTTGAAGGGCAACTTTCCCTAATGATCGGCAATTCCCCCTACTTAAACCGCAGCCAGAGCTGTCTTTTTATGGATTCTGCAAGAAATGTGTGGATTTCTTGGAACTGCTAAACAAAAACCTCTCTGCTTCAATCAATGGATCGATGTATTAAATTATTGTGCAACTAAATTAATGTGCCCCTTGGTGACAGAATCGCAGAAAATGAGCAGTGTTTTATGCATTAAAGACCGACTGGTAAAAGATTGTTTTTCAAGGTTAGATTGTTCCACAGTGAATATCAAGATTTTTCCAATTAAAATATAAGGGGTTTTCGGAGTGAAGCTGCATCAGCTCTATGACTTCTCACAGAGTTACAGCACAAATTAAGAGGTACATATAACTGAAGAACTGTAAATAGTAATTGAGACATATTTGAGAGATAGCAAGTAATGTTTTTTTTTTTTTTACTAGTCTTGTATTTAAATTTTATAGTTAAACAATTTTACTGGAAATTATTGTGAGGTTATTTTGGCGGTTTGGTTTTCTTTTTGTTTTGTTTGGGCTTGGTCTGGGTTTGTTGGTTTTGTTTTTTTTTTTTGATAAACTCAGGAGTCATGAAAAATGCCACCTTTCCAATCTTCCCATGAAAAACTATAAAGCCTTCTCAAGCTTCTGCAGCTCTTAGTTTCCTCTGTTTGGGCTGTATGGTGTGTGTGGGGGAGGCTGGCCCTTCCTTTCTCTGCTATCTTTCAAGATCTCAAATATCTGAAAAAGTTTGTATTTTGTCCTGAAACTTTCTCCTTTCGCTCTTTTCTTTCTTGGGCTCATGACAAAGACATTCTTTATTCTGAAGGCAGGAATCCCAGAACACGCAGTGCCAGTTCTGAGTTCATAAGGGGGGCAATGTTTCTAATCACTTATAAAAGACAGACATGGACTCTGTGTTTCTTATCATTCGATATTATTTAACTTTTATTTTGAACCTTTGGAATATCAAGTGGGAAAATCTGTCGACCAAGTGCTTTCAGATGTATATTTTCAAGCTTTGTCTTCAGGAATGATAAATGAGGTGTGAAATTAAAGCATAAGTGCAAGCATCGTAGTCCCCCAATAACAAGGATTTCAAATTCTTGCAAAATCATAAAATTGTACCAACAGTTTCAGTGCTTTGCTGACCAGAAGAATTAAAAAAAAAAAAAAAGTACCAAAAATTATTAAAACACATACCAAAAAATATTGCAAGATAAAGGAATTTCCATGAGTATATCTATTCACAGCTCCCTGTTGTCTCCTGGCAAGGCCAAATCCATGAAATCAAATGATTTGATCAACAGCATGCAGTAAATTAGGGGCAGCACCAAGCCAAAAGCCCAATTTCCTCACTTCTACACTCAAATATGGGCCTTCGCTGCGTCCCCGACAAAACAATGTCAGGAGAGAGAAGGATGCAGCAGAAGGAAAGGGAGATGGAACTCTTCAAGTACCTTGTAATTTCTGAAAAACAGAAATATTTGTGTGTAATGCAAACTCCATTTATCATGTGAAGCTTTAACATGGGGTGTGACTTCCACGGGTCTCAGAGCAACTTGCACAGACAACACGTCTCACTCTGCCCTTCAGAAATCATGTGAATAATATGCAGAGCTTGGGGCAAAAATCCAGATCCCTGGACTTCCATGGGAATGCTACTCAGTTCTACACCCCCTGAGTGCTTGGGAGTGCTAATGGAGGTTTCCATAGAGGGGAGGGGGTGATGGTGTTATTACACTCAAGAAAGGCTTCAGTCCAAGTGAAAATGCTGCTATTGATGCCTCTTAAAGCACATCTAAACCTATTTGTGTGGCGATTTATTTGCTCCACCAGAAAACATACAGAGATAAGCTATTTCGAGAAAAGCTTGCGCTCCAAAGTGCTCGTTCCGTGTGGGATCTGTATTAAAAAACATTCTACATCTGACTTCTGCATTTTGAACGCTCATCCAGCCCGGCCCACGCGCCCACACCGAAGGAAATGAACTGTATCAGGCAATATCATTTGCTAAAAGGCGAGTGTGGAGGAATTCTCCAGCCCTTCGTTTTATATTTCTAGGGACAATTTCACAGGCCGCGCCGTTGCTGAATGGGGAAATTGGAAAACTGCAGAATCGATTTGCGGACGTTGAAGTTCTATTTTCTTTTACACCTCCTTCATCAGGGCCTCCATCACCCCTGAGCTGCGCAGCATTATCACGGACAGCAGCCTGGGCACCGCTGATAATTGCCGAGCGAGGGGAAGGCTGTGCCTTGCAAGCGCAAGCAAACCCAGTCAGATGGCACTGCCTTTAAATTCGTCTGCTTTACAGCACTTGGTCACGTATGGAGGCTATGATTCCTGAGGGCTAAAGGGGAATTTATTTTGAAAATATCATTTAAATTTGGTTCTGTTCGCGCTTATTTTCTTAGCAAAACTTCCAGCTAAAAGCTGCGAAATTGTATTAAATCTGTTCTGAGTAAACCCACAGAAATATACAGGACTTGGCAGTGCTTCCTTTATTTAATTCTTTTGTTAATTTCAGGAAGAAAAAAAACCCCAAACTTCTCCCACAGCAAACTTCTGATAATGTCTCAATCCCCAAGAAGAAGACCAGTGGCTAATTGCTACAGAAAACAAGAAAAGCTGGTGACTATCATCCACTTGACCCCTGGGATGGAGGGAGAAATGTGCTTTTGATATTAAAGGTCATGGGCTACAAAATGGTTGCTTGTGTGCTGGAGTTTTTCAGCTGCTTTCTGTGGGTTGGGTACGGCTGGGTGACTGCCCACAGTGTGTTGGGGGAACAAACCCTGGGGAAATAAAGAATATTCCTGGCGTAGCGAGCTTTCAGACTAAGCAGCTGATTATTGGTTTTCATTAAAGCTCAATTCAGCCTCGCCCAGCTCTGGGTCTCACATCCAGTCACTGCCTTGCCCCTCGCTGCATCCTTGCAGCATTAGGACGTTTGCAGGTATTTTCTCTTCCCCTTTCCCGTGTGTTTTCACCAGTGATGCTGGTGGCAGCTCTGCCCAAGCTGCTGGGCAGCCATCTCTGAGGGACACCTCCGCTCCTCTTCGGGAAGGGTTTGCCCCGGGAGCTGCAGCTCAGCGTGGACAGGAGAACTGCAGGAACTGGGGGGGTAATTTATTTACGCGGAGAGGCCACTCCAGCCGGTGAGCAGGGAACAGGCTCCAACGTTCGGGCACAAGGCGCTGAAGGAGCCTCCGCCTCCCCGCCCCAGGGCCCAAAATGGCGGCTCGCCCCGCGGCGCCGCCTCGTTGCTACGCGACGGGCAGGGCCCGCCCC